>JBAPGN010002570.1:0-12500 GCA_037355405.1 Vitis amurensis | reverse complement strand
TATATAGGCATTGGATATAACAAGAGACTTGTAGAGGGGGCAATAAAACAACTTGCTTGCAGCCATCAATTATGCATAGAAGATTATGGGTGGACGTAGTGAATTCCCACTTGATCTAGCTCTTCTTCTTGCTCAGGAATGATCACCAGTATTCAAGCAAGTTTCGTAACCAGAGCAAAACACAATGAGTTGGCATCTTGGAAAGCCATTATAGACCAGAGGAGCTTCAGGATTTCCTTTGCACAAATAGCTCATGGCCAGAAGGAGCTCCGATTTAGAACTGGCTTCGAGGCCGAAATGGAAAGCTGACCCGAACTTCATGACATCCTCCACATTGAACCTGTCTTGATTGAATTTCACACGGAAAACACCTTGGTAGTGAGATCCATAGCCACGAGATTTGGTTGTGAAAGTTCAAACCCGACTGCGGAGACTTAGATGATTCTAAAGCACACAGGCAAACCGCGATGAGAGAAAGTGTACGGACGAACAGGAATGTTTGTCGGAGGTTATTAACAGAGAAGTATGATGCCCCCCAACGTCGATCCTATTACAAATCCTCGAGAGGAATGGGGATCAATGAAGAATTGTTCGTCAATGGGAAGAGCTGCAGGCATCCTTTGTGCGCCAAGGAGCATTGAAGGAACGGAGAAAGAAGAAGCCTTGACTCAAGCCTGAAGCTTAGAGTTCAGCGTAAGTAGATCGTCCCGCTCCGGCGTGACAGTCAGAGGGATTAACAGTTATGGAGTCGATATTGGGGCGCTCTGATATTATCTTCGCTTTGCTCCCATAAATGATTCATCTATCTCATACAGCCCAATGCTCCATGCTTGACCGCCCGACCGTGCTTTAGTAACGGAATCTTGAAATCTCATGTATCCTTTTTCATGTGCATTACCAGTGGAAGTGTCTTGATCCCTGCGGGTGGTGGATTGCTTTCCAAAGAGCCAATGCCTAGGGATTTCATCCCACGATTCTCTTGTTACTTCCCAAAATTAGTGTTCCTCATGCAAAAACAAAAAAAAAAATTAGGAAATTAAGAGCCAAGAGATACTAATGAAAATTATGATATGGTAATAAAATATGATTTAAAAGAAAGCAAGAGAAAATGAGAGACTAGATTATATATCCATCATTTCAATAAGGGGCTTAGCACATTTTGGAGTTCTAAAGAATTCAAGCAATTTCCTTTAGATAGTGAATTAAAAAAAAAATTGTTAATAGTAATAATTTAATGACAATGATTAATAATATACAAAATTAAATGAGTAAAAATGAGTAAATGATAAACAAAATAAATGATAATTATCGAATACATGCAATATAATAATAATAAAGTTATTCTTATAATATAAATATATATATTTATATATATAAAAGTTAAGGTCGATGAAGTGTTTAAACGGGGCCTACATGGGTGCCTAATGAACTAAGTGTCCTAAAAGTGATCGGGACATTGTCAAGTGGCCTACACATGCCTAGAGCATCTAAAAAGGAAAGAAAGCTGAATCTAAATCAAACTACCTATAACCAATATAAGCTATCACCCCTCATCGTCTCCGAGGGGTCCAGAGAAGGTAAGTAATGTGGTAGCTATGCCAAGAACTACTATAGATACTGTATAAAGACATGTGCTATATACAGATAAAATGGGCTACATGCGCCATTTTAAGGTCCAGATCCCACGACTAGAAATCGAACTTACGGTGGCAGTGAGCAAAATCATTCCTTGCAAAATCTGTATTGAAACACCCACCATTGCCAGCTCATTCTCTTTTTAACACATCTTCATGGTGAAGACTTTTCAAACTTTGTTCTAAGGTCAATAAATTTTCTCTCTCATCCTTCCACTTGAAGCATTGAGTATTCTTATAGTTTCTGTCCACCCTAATTTTCGGTTTTGCTAGCCCTAACTATGTTTTAAACTAATTTTTTTTTTTTTTTTGTTCAGCCCTAACTATTTTACCTTATACATACGATTTGGCTTGAATATTTCTGCCAAAGATGACATGTCAGGTTAATGCTCTAAATTTTCTCTTATTTTTCTCTATATCATATAAAACATCTTAAGATTTGAAAGAATTTTATAGTTTCTTCAATATTACTTTAAACCTTTGAATTTCCTTCTTTAAGGTCTTCCTAATCATTTTTAGATTTCAATTAGCAGGAATTTAATGCCTATTTTAACTTTTGAAGCAAGAAAAACTAACTTTGAGCGGCTGGATTGTTAATATTTAGAATTGAGGTCAGACATGAAACTGACGTTTGAAATTTTCATTTGGTGCCCCATATGCTATAAAGGCAGTGGTTTACAAGGTTGGTTTGTGGTTCAATGGAAACTTCGTTGGCTTGATTTAAATATCCTAATAGCATTTTTCTGTAAGTGTGGTTATATTTAGATAAGGATTGATTTGGTGTGAATGGGTTCACTTCAAAATTTGTATATTTTTGGCTAAACCAAACCAACCAAGCTATAATTTTTATTATATTTTAGAACTTGGATCACTTAAAATCAAGGCAGAATCTTTAAGAAGAAAAGTTTGATACCTTGCCAAATGAATCCTTAATTCTAAGATTTATAGGTTAAGAAAAAATAAAATGACATCTTAAGATGATTTAATTATTTTTGATTAAAGATTAATGTTAGTTTAAGAAGAAACTATATAATGATAAACATGCCTCATCATCAGATTTATAGTCTATTATGTTGTTATGTGTGTATAATTTTGTGAGAGAAAAAATACACAAAAGCTCCCCCCCCCCCCATAAGTGGGAAGAGAATATTAAATTTGTGAATGGATTGACATGATTGAGCAATTTCTTAATTAATGGTCTTCCTGAATACATAATAATATTGTAGGTAGTGGAAAACATGCACAACTTGGGTGAGAAACATAAATTTGTAACTAACCCTGATCACAATGCCAAGCGACTCTACAAGGGACACATAAACAAGTGGCAAACACACTTTGATTTACCACCAAAACCATGAAAAACATGCTATAAAACTTCACTTAGAAAATCTTTTTTTTTATTTTTTATGACCTGCCGTTTAACCCACTGAAATTGCAATTGTTGAGGAATCATGACTTCATTAGTCTTGTTTATGAATACATTATAACCAGTTGGTCACTGCAAATACTTTACAAATGGTTTACATTTGCAAGTTCTTAAAGTAACATGATAATTTATATTTTTTTTTGCCTTTGATTGATAGATAACAAAATTTTGCGTTTGATGTTGTTCATTTTTTTTTTAAATATTCTTTTCCTCGATGAGGCGCTTACAGTTGTATTTTATTTTTTAATTGTTCACATTTTGTGTTGTGTCTTACAGTTTGATGCATATTTCATTATAGGAAAAAATGAAAAGTTTGTTAGCATAAGCAGAAGGTTAAAGGTTCTTTTTTTAAACTTTGATTTCTATTTATTTAACAATTCCCATTCAATAGTGTGTTTGCCTTTTTCCAAGTTGAATTGTTTCTTTCGAAAAGCATACTAAAAGTGTAATGGTTTTAATACAGAACCTAAGTGGAGAACCTTGCTCTTGTTTTTGTGTTAAAATTCAAATAATAGCAGTTTTCATCATCAATGAGTTATCTTACAATAGCAAGTTGGAGAAAAGAAACCCATTTGTATTGATTTTAGCTCTTCTACTCTAATGGTTAGTAAGGTCTCAAAATATGTCTAGTCTGAAGATGGTTCTGATTCTCTGTCATTTCCCGTAGCCAAGTTCAAAGTGGGCTCCAAGAGTTAAGTTTCTCTGCCTTGTAGGCTGTTTTATCAGCTTTGATAGTAACCCTGGGTAGATAGCCATTCTATAACTCTCTTCTGCCACAACACTATACTAGTTCCTTTGCCTTCACCATGTAATCACTTACAAGCTTCTTTTCTATTCATTTTCACTGTCTTGTTAGTACTTCTTATTGTTAAAACTTTTCTATCATTTCATCCTAACTTAATTAGATGCTGTTAAGTTAGTTTATTTTTAGGACTTTGATAGTCCCATGTAATGTCAACTAACCTCTTAGTTTTAAATTGTTTCCATTATTTTCATCCTAAAATGCTGAATAAGCTAGCGTATCTTATATGTTGCACAACTTCTCCCAAGGGAATGGAAACATCATGAATATCACGAGGCTGTCAAAAATTGGTACGAGCACCTCCTTGAGGTTAAGTGTATTTTCAGGTAAGATTTTCATATAGATTTATAAATGTTCCTTTATATTTTGTTTCTTGGAGAGAAATAAAACAAAGGAAGGTAGGTGTGTTCTTTTAAACTAGTATTTCATTGCTTGAGAAAAAAACAAAGTAGGCTTGAGAAAAAAGTTGAGATCTTTCATTGCCCAGTTTATAAGTATTTAAGAAGGGTTTTTGAAAAAAAGGGTGCTCATACATGTAAGTCATATGCTTTTCATTGACTTATTTAATTCATAAGTCTTTGGAATGGATTTAAAAGTTACATGAGCATAACCACTTTGTCCTAGGCCATATTATTTGTTCTGGCAATTTATTTCGGGATATGTCCTAGAAAGCTACTACAAAAATTCTAGTTTAAAAGCCATAAAGGAAACATGCTTATCCCAATAGCTTATATTTTCTAGTTTGTTTTCCATCCTTTAAAAACTATTTAATTAAATGTGATTTTATCTTTTTAATTGTTGATGTGCCTTGTATTAATAGGTTCTCAACCTGTCAACACTTTCTCAATGGGAATGATGGGTTATATCTATTCGATTTAATCCATAAAACAACCAGATGTCTCTGCAGCTTCCAAATCAATTACTAGTTTCTTTATTTTATATTTCTTTATTACTTTTTGTGATTGTTTTGGTAATGAAATGAGAAAGTTAATTGATAAATAGAAAAGCAACTATAAGAAAAGATAGGAAGCCTTCAAAATAAAGCAACCAAGAATAAATTCAATAAAAACATAATACAAAGCAAACAAAGGAGCCATCCAAAACCACTTAAGGGGGAAGATGATCTTCTCTAAAATTCCCAACATTTGACCTCTTTTTACCAAGAATTCAACATCCTAATTAGGTTACCTAGGAATTCAACTATAAACTTTACCCCTAGAATTCTCCCTCAAGTATGACATACCATTAAGAACCCTTATTTATTGAGGTGGCCCAAGAATTGACCACTAAAGAATCTACTCTCAATAAGCATGTGTCTGAACCCCATGGTTCAAGCCTCTTTGAAACTGTGCATGCAAGAAATTATGATTCAATAGACTAAGCATTTCTCTTTGGCTTACATATTTCACAATAATCACCAGCCCTTCACTACTACTGTAAGGTAAATATTACCAGAAAACCTTTTGCATTAGGCTTGCAGTTGTACTAATTACTAACTGAATCTTAATTTTGTTGCTAATAGACTACAGACATTGACCATATAATTTAGGATTGCTGATTGAACTAGCTAAGTATTCTCCCCATCTTGATTATCATAATTCCAATATAAAGGAAATAATTCATAGCTCAAATCTCCCCTTTGAATCAATATGCTCTACTTCATTTTCACACTATAGACAAAGTTCTTTGATCGAATAAAAAACTTACCCTCTATTTTTTTTTTGACCAAAAAAAAAAAACTAACATAGGAATCCTCTATAATAATAAAATAAATAAATAAATAAACTTAACAACAATAGCTGGGGGGCATGGGATTCCCAAAATAAGACTAGTTTGAAACCCCTCTCACATCAATTTTTTCCTTTAGGCTTGCTCTGACTATGGTAGCCTGGATGTATGGACTTCCCAAAACAGGACTCTGGAGCACTTGAGAACCTCTCACATAAATTTCTGCATCCAACCTTACCTCACCTTAGAATTGAGTGAAAGAACAAAACCTCAAACAGTATATGACTGGAGCAAATATTTTCACAATGCCAATAAGAAGAATGCTCATTCTTGGTAATTCAAATTCATAGGAGTTTGAAACTTTGAATATATATAGATGGGAATCCATATGTATAGATAGATATTAGAAACACACACAAATATGGACTTGGAAATGTTGAAGAATCACTCTTTCTAATTAAGAAATTTACCAACACTCTATCATTTTACATGAATATCGCCCTCTAGACATAAATTTTGTTATTAAAAAAACATGCTTACTTAGAGTTGATTTATACCATAATTCTTTGGCTTTTAAACAACTTCTAGTGTGGGGTGATTCCAACCATAGTTATGTCTCAAGTTTCTTAGAAAATTTTGGCCCTTGGACGGGGGCAAATTGGTCGTCCTTGTCTTCTGTTGGTTCAGTTGTATTTTGTTGATTTCAATTATATTTTTTGTTTTCTTTCTTTAAGATATGTCATCCGCTTACGTCCTTTTTATCATTAATTAATGGTTTTTGTTGTTCATGATCAGAAAAAGAGAAGGAAAAACAAATAACATGGTTTTCACACAAATACTTTTATGGTTTCTCTTATGGAGCATTTATAGTGCTATTTTCTTAGTTGAAACCAAATATTATTTGGTAGTTTTATCAATTTTAATGTATTTTTCCTTTTCTAATACAAATTCTAACATATATTTTCTTGTTGCAGACAAGAACTAATTCCATTTCTTGGAATCCAATGGAACCCATGAACTTCACAACTGTAAGCATAATAATTCAACTTATACATTTCTCTGTTTTTCTTTTTCCCCACTTTCTTGTGGTAGTTTATCATTTGTATTTCAATTTGAATGATGTACTCTTCTCTATAGATTGGTTGTTGCAATTAAGATTCATAATTTTTCTCTCTTTCACTTTGCATTGCCAAGAACCAAATGAAAGAGGAATGATTAGTTTTAAATATAATATTGTATTGATTTCCTTCAAAGAAATTAAGAATCTAGTAATGCTTTGTTTCAGGAAATTTTTGAAAGTTCTGTTTTGGATTTAACTCTTCTAAATTCTAAGAGTTGTTGATTCCTGATGTCATTCTTTAAAAAAATTTCAACCAGTCCCAAGTGAGTTGGCAGATCAAGAGCATAGATATTATGATGCTTTTGTCAATGACTCATTGTTCTATTTTTTTTTTCTCTCCTTTGGACAAATCACATGATTTTATTATGATAGCACATAAACTGTTTTAATTAAATCAAATAATATTAGGATGGTACATAGCTTAGTACTATTGGATTTCAACTTCTAATGTAATCAATGCCAACTGCATTTCTTTAACAACTAATGTGCGCATTTACTTTATTTTTGTTCCTTTCCTTCAAGGAGACCTATCTTTTCTTGAAGTCTAGACTAGACATTAATTTGACTCTAGATAGAGTTGAATGATAGAAAAGGATTTGTACAAAAGACTTCAATTTGTTAGAGTTTAAGGCTTGTTTTGCCTAGTTTATTTATCTATTTATTTGACTAGGATTATCAAGTTTATTTTTTATTCTTATAATATTTGTATGCATTGAGCCAAAGTAAGATTCATGGGATATTGTTTCACTGGTCCAATGATGAGTACATATCCTTGCCATCTTTTATACGAGACTTGTTTTAAGTTTCATTGTTGGATCACTTGGGTTGAAACATTGGAATAACATTATTTATAGTTTCAGGAGCAACCGAAGAATTTACCTTTTAGGCTCCATATATGATAATTCAATAACATCATAAATAAAAATGTAGCTAGGCACATACAGTTTTGTTGGGCACTTTTTATAGTTGTTTGTGTTTGCCTATCAAAAAATATATCATATTTGTGGCTTCCTAAATCAAACTATTGTTTTCCCTTTCTATCAAGAACAAACATTAATAGGAATCATTCTTTTGGCTTAGGAATTTAATACAATTAGTGATTTATTTTAAAAGTTTTTTTTCCCATATTTTACAGAATTTTAATTTTAGTTGAATGCTAATAGAAATATTGGACACTGTAATTTCATCTTATCTCCTTTTCTCTATTGCTCTTTTTCATTTATTAATTATAATTTAATATTTTTCCTTTTCTTCCTATGCATTTATTTGTCTATACATATATCATTCTTTCCTTCCCAGCTTTGGAGAGAGAAATAGTGAAAGCCAAGAGGGACAAAGCATTTTGTTCCAACAATAGAGATGTGATGATTGGTGAGTTCAATTAAAACCTTAATTACTGTTTTTTTATTTTTTTTTAGTGTCCATAAGATGAGAAGAAAATTTGGAGATTTCAATATCTTTTGAATGAACAATGATAAAAAGTGTTTATGGTAACAGAGAATGATTCTAAGAGACTATAGACTAGTGTTTATGCCCTAAATTCACTAGGTATTGAATTGAAGATCAGCCAACACCAAAGTAAAATAGTTTGTAGACAACTTGATTTAAATAGGTCTTGTGAGTCCTATTATCACAAAATAAATTTTAAAATTTTAATTGTCTGGGTTTTACTGTAAATATACATGTCAAGAAGATATTAATAACACATTGTGAATATAATAAATTTGTAGCAATTGAAATTCTTAAATTATACTCTTTTCTAGGTATCTTGATCTAGAACAAATAGCGTTGCACTCTTCATTCTTTGAATAATTGAAAATTAATGGAATCAATAAGGAAAATCACTGGAAGCTACTTTCCTAGGTTTCTCTAAGTATATGTGATTAACTAGGTAGCAAGAACTTGATCAAAATATCATGTTGTTCAGTAAACTTGAATACATGCCAAACACTACAATGATGAGAATGAATCAAATTATATATTAATTGACTTATCTTGGAGAAATTGCATGTTGAACAACCACACAAAATATCCACTTTCTCTTACCTTTAACCCAATAAGGAGAATATTAGTATGTTTTGTTTTATTGTTTTGCTTGAACAAAAGGTAATTGACATGCTGGATTATTTTCTATTCCTAAATCCTCTTAATTTGTTTCAATTATACTTATTGGTTAGTACATGTACAATTTAAAAGTTTTGTATTCTTTTTTCTTTATTTACAGCTTGCAAAGGAAATTAGTTTACCAGAAGAATAGAAATCATTATAATGAAGCGATGTCGAAAATCATGAAGATGATATCATTTTAAATCATTAGGAGGTTGAACTAGGCTTTTGTAAATGATGCTTTCTTTTTATAGTCATTGCACTAGTATTTGTTCTTATGTTGGATTTAAAAATTCTCATTGAAATATTTTGATTTAATGAACAAATTTATATGTAATTTGTTTACAAGTAGTTACAATAATTATTAAAACTAAACTATTGTATATTAATATTTGGAGATATTTTAATTTGTATATTTCAATAGAATTTTGTGATTTTTAATTGTTTTTGCTTTTATGTAATTATATAGGAAATACATTATTTTAAAAACATATTAGCAATATTATTATTAAAATAAAATGTTCAAAGATGATGCTTCTATCAAGTGTCATTGAAAAAAATAATCCAAAGATGGCGCTCTTATAAGTGTCAACATTAACAATTTTATAAAAATTATTTCAATAAAAATACTCAAAGATGACGCTTTTATAAGTGTCATTGTTAACATTGTTTAAATATGACACTTCTTTAAGTGTCATTGAAAGTATTGATCAAAGATGACGCTTCCTATAGGTGTTATTATTGACTAATACAGGCTAAAAGATGACACTTTAGAGAAGTGTCATCTTACACTTTTCTTGACACTTAAAAAGCAATATTGATTCCCTTTTTTCTTGTAGTGTAGATTTGTAGTTTTTAACTAATTACTACAAATAATTTTTTTTTGAATCAAAATTTTTTAAGTAATAGTTATTTTCATTGTAGGCCATCCTATTCTTGTGGGTTGGTAAAGATAACAATTTTAAAAAATAATTAATAATTGTGAATCGTTGAATTTAAGTTATTTAGATAAAAAAATAAGTTGTGTGACTATTTTCATTTTCAAAATTCTTAACACTTCTATAAGTTATTGTTTAAAAACTTGGCAAGAAGCTAATAACTGAAGGAAAAAAAATAAATGATAGTGAACAGTTTATTCACACTGTTCCTTCACGGAATATATAACTTTCATGAATGGCATCGATATCAATCCTTCCATCTTAATTAAAGTTATCTATGATATTATTAATTTCTTCTTAACTTTCCAAATCAATTCATACTTTCTCAAAGTACACTCCATATACACATGATCCAAATCTTTTCCTCTACCTTCACATTTAATTCATCAATTTTGAATTCATTATTGTACGGCATTAAATCATTAATTCTGAATCTGAGTTATACTTAGAAATAAAATATATATTTTTAAAGGTCATGAAAATATATGTTCTAGAATTAAATTAGTTATATGAAAAATAAAAAGAAAAATAATGCTCATTGAAATATTTTAAAAAAGGAATATAAGTGAATTTTATTTTCATTTTAATAATAGAAACAAAAGATTACTGCACATGATGTCACGAGTAAAAGCTATTCAATTTTTGTATTTTTAATATCTTTCATCTTAATTTGTTTTATAAAGATTAAGACAATTAATTACATTAGATTTGTTGAAAAACACATAATAAAAATGAGAATTTGATATTTTTGCTTATATTTGACTTTGTAAAATTTGTTCAGAAAATCTTTTATTTTTCTATTTTTAAAATGTATGGCATAAATGTTTTATAATTATTTGAGATAAATCTTTCTAAAAAAGTCATAAAGAACTAATTATAAGGATAAAAAATGAAGTCTAAATTCTATCACTCGAACACTAAACTTAATTTTCATTAAATGAAATTATCTGTTTTTTTTTTTGTCCTAAATGATTTTTAAAAAAATTCTATACGCATGGATTAAAAGGAATAAAATAAAAGTATATCTAAAAAATGATAGGGACTTGTTGTCCACTATTAAATAACATATCATTTAAATAATTATAGGTATTAGTAATTACATGATTAGACCTAAAAATCTAAAATCAAATAAAAGATAACCCACCACTAAAAACTATATACATTTTAGAAATTTTTTTTTCTATTGGACTTTTAGAAAATTTCAATATGTTACTAATAAACTTTGTAGATTTTTTTAATAATTATATAGTATATAATCATATGATAACGATAAATTTTTATTTAAAGTTATCTACTAATAGGAAGGATATATCTATTGTCATATATTGATACTTTGGGCAAAAATCTCAAAACCTAATCACTTTGAATAAATATAATTTAAATAATATATTATTCTATTAACATAAATAAAACATTAGTTTAAATAAATGGTAGTTATTCGTAATTAGTAATTCCAAACGTTTAAAAATATCTCAAATGATAACCTAAAACTCACTAAAAAAAAAAGTATTTAATAAAATCTATTTTATTAGATTATTTTCTATGTATATAATTAGGATTAAAAAATTTAAAGCTATATAAACTTAAAAAAAAATTTAAATAAAAATGAACAAATATTTTATAAAATTTTTTTTGGTATTCATTGTTAATATTTTTTTTTATTAATTTATTTATTTTCAACCCACAATATTTAGTCTGAGGGATAACTTTGGCAATGTTTGGTTTATTAACTTTTCCAAAATTCTTAAATAAAATTAAAAACAAATAATTATTTTAATAATTTGATATCATACCTATCACATTTACTAATCTTTGACAAATTTTTTACCATATTTTTTTCAAACTGACTATTGGTTAATTTAAAGGAAATATGGTCATATATGAAACTTATTAAGAATTTTAGATAAAACATTACAAAAATTTAGGATTAAATAAGGGAGAATTGGTTTTGGGCCAGTTGGGCCCAAAATTAACAATTTTGGTTCATTATAACTTCCATATTGATGATATGATATAAGATGTTAAAGACCAATATATCCTTCAATTTCTATATATGTACTTTTAAGATATAGAATAGTTGATGGATTAATAATACCAATGACCTTTTTTCAACATAAACTTTTTTTTGTGTTTATGCAGCCATCTTATTCATGTCAATCCATCATAATCTTCTATTTTAAAAATTTGGGATTTTCTGTTTTTAAATTTTTTTTTTTATAAATAATTGAAAATCTGCATTATTTCTATTTTTAATTATAATAAGAAAATTTGTTCAAAACTATTTTAAATACTGTTCCTAAAAAAAATGGTAATATGATTATTTTTATTTTTTTTGGAAAAAACATGTTAATTAATGAAAACTTTTTTTTAAAATATAAAAAACTGAAAACTTGTTTAGTTACATTTTTATACAAATAATAAAAAGAATTAATTCTTTCTGATTATCCATTTTTTAATTTTCCATTTAGTTATTTAATAATAAAAAAATAGTATTTTACAATTAAGAAGAATTGATCAATTAGTGTTTTTTGTGGGACTTCTTTTAACATTGAAAATAATTAAAATACACTAATTATATTATTGTTACTTTTTTATTTTATTTCTTTATTTATTTTTGTCCTAATAGAAATTTTAATATATTGTCATATTTACAAAGTAATAAAATCATTGTGCACATTTTAATTCTATTAAATAAATTACTTTCTAATTTAAATAATAAAATGATAGTAAAAATATTTGGTTGTTA
>JBAPGN010002569.1:0-55815 GCA_037355405.1 Vitis amurensis | reverse complement strand
TGTATTGAATAAGGCTACTCAAGGACTTCTTACCTATCCTAACTTAAAGTCTATACAAGTTTCTCATTGTCCAAGTCTTATAATTCCTTATGAAGGTTATGTAGTGAGAAGCCTTATGCAAGTTAAAGAAGTAGATATGAATTCTTGTCGAGTGAAGGAAATTGTTTCACACGAAGATATGGCAAAAGTAGTGTCCATGTTCTTTTTCCCTGAAGTGACCTCTCTGACAAGTTCCTGTCTAAAACAACTTGAATGTTTCTATCTGGGACTGCATAATTTGGAGTGGCCAATGTTGAAGACACTGGAGGTGGAAAGTCATGAAAGTTTGGAGAAATTGGCTTCCAAACTTGATAAGCCAGTTGAGCAACCCATCTTCCTTTGTGATAAGGTAAGAGCCCAAATTCTTTGATTTTGTTTCTAGTTTCATAGCCTTGAAGTTTTCTAAAACTTTTTGTTAAAGTCATGCCACTTTAGCCACACATGATTGTGATCTATGATATTATTATGAATGCCATAATTTATGATTTGAATTATTCAAACAATACCTTGATTTTATCATTTTGAGTTGTCAAGTTTTGTTTATTTACAACGAATGTTTTGAATAGCTAAATTTTTTTTTAGAATGCTTGAAAGAAAATAGCGCATGATTTGCTTGGATTAGTCATTTTATTATAAATATGCCGTAATAAGTAAAATTTAGAGCAAAGTAGGTTATGATAGTTTTGTTAATATTACTACATAAATACAGTACACCATATGGTAAAACTTGAGAATCAAGGCACATGCATAATTGTTAAGTCATATGTGTGTGTGCATGTGCATGTCGATAGGAAGTATGAAGTATAAAGTAATGTATAACCAATTTTATAAAAAAATTATAAGATTTAAAAGAGTTAAACTATGTCATATCATATGAAAAAAATTGAATATTGGAGTTTTGAAATGTTCAAATTAAAAAAAATATGACTTTAATGTATAGATTAATCACATAATCTACAAAAATGAACTTCTTGAATTTTTAGTTATGATTTTTAGTTCCAAATTCTAACAAGACAAGTGCACTTATTTATGTTGTTAATATATATATATAAAACCTAATATATTAAGTAAAAAAAATTTATTCACTATTCACCATCATTTTCAATGTTAACATAACATGCAAACCATTCAAATGAAAATTCTCCGATATTTATTTTAAAATAAACTTACTTAACTTTTAATATTTTATTTGAGAAAAGTATAAATACCTTAGCATTGAAAGAAAATTAGCAAAATTAATAAGCTTAAAAAAATTAAGTTCAACAATTTTATGAAAGAATGGGTTGCCTTTAAGAGAAATAAAATTAAGATAATGAATTCATAAAAAATAAAAATAAATTAAGATAAAATCTTAAAAATTATTTAGAGAAACAAAATTAGGATAATGGATTAATGAAAAAAGAAACAAAGTGAAAATGTGAGAAGGGAGATAAATATAAAGAAGTACTATGTTTTAAGCTAGGACCATGATTTTATGATTTTATAGAATTTAATTTTTTAAAGTTTATTTTTGAATTTTGTCTTTTAGTGAAAGAATAGTTTATATTAAGAATTTTGGAGATTTTAGCCTTAGATATATTCAATTCCACCTTTTCTTCAACCTTTTGAAAAATGAATCAATCTAAGAATGGTATAGTAAAAAATGTACAAGAAAAAATAAATATTGAGAAAGTTATGATTTTTAAAGTGGGGAATGAATATTTTATTTTTATATTTTTAGTTTTAAATTTTGATTTTAGTTTTAATTGTAGTTTTGTCATTTTTATTATTTTTTATTTAATTGTTATCTATAATAATTTTTTGTTGAATTTTATAATGGAAAGACATGAGAGATGAAATGTTTTTATAAAAATTAGATTGTTAGAATGCTTGGAAACAAACTATTATGAGAATGAGGATTTTTCCAATTGAGATAATTTAGTCCCACTTTACTATTGAATTAGTACATATTGAAAAGCAGGATGAATCATAATATATCACGTGAATAATTTGGTCCCATTGTTTTATACCAAACTTGTGTCTTAGTACCTTAATATATATTTATAACATCTACCCAACAATACTAAAGAAATACCTATCCAAAAGTGAAACTATGTCGTAAAATGCACAATTTGGTTTCACTGCTTTATACTTGATTTGTATCACAATTTTTATTATCTTAGTTCCATTCTTTTGTATTTTGGTTTCATTTGTTAATACTTGGTCTCATTTGTTTATATTGTAATCCTATATATTTGTACAATTATTCAACTGTTTAAATTTCACTATATACTTTCAACAATGGCCTAAAATTATATATATATATATATATATATATATATTATATATATATATATATAATGACTAAGATTGTTTGTAATTATAAATTAAGCATTACTCTTTTTCTCAAAAAAAAAAATACAAAATAACAAGTCCAATGACGAAAATTTTCTCAAGTCTAATAGTTTTGTAGTTTCTTAAGGATTATATCACATTGTTTTGTACCTTGGTTCCATTCTTTTGTATTTTGGTCTCATTTATTAATACCTATTTCCATTTGTTTATACCATAGGTTAAACCTTTTATAGCATTCAACATCACACCTTGTGGATTTGTTATAAGAGTCATCATTTGGGTGACCCATCCTTGATCTTAAGAGTGGCATTTGCACCGCAATAGGGTTTGTGTTATGAAAGTGGATGGATAGTTTTAGGAATATGTATGAACTTATTCATTTAGTTTATTTATTTTATGGGTTTATTTGTAATGGAATAAAATATTGGCAGGATATTTTGGGATATATGTCCCTAACTTGCAATTGATGTAATGATCTATTGGGTTTTTGCAGGTTGCGTTCCCTAACTTGGAGTTCTTGAATCTCTCTCTCAAGTTGGAGAAGATGAAGGATCTTCATGTTTTATTCGGGGCCCTCTCTAATCTAAAGATCCTGATAGTTGAAAACTGCCCATTCCTATCGAGTCTTTTTTCACCCCAATTTGTACAGTGCTTAAACAATTTAAAAAAGCTAACTGTGAAAAAATGTGACCTCCTACAAGAAGTATTTAATCTTAAGGGACTTGCTCATGGTCATGATGAACATGTTGAGATGCTCTCCAAGCTAGAAGAAGTGAGCTTAATTGATCTACCTCAGTTGAGAGATATATGCAACGACAGCCCTCCACAAGTTTTGTGCTTCCAAAACTTGAAATCGCTACAAGTGAAGCAGTGCAACAGCGTGACGTATCTTTTTTCACCTTCCATGGTGTTGGGTCTTGTGCAACTCCAAGACTTACACATAGAACATTGTCCCGCGTTGAAAGAAATTTTTACCGTGGAAGGCAGGGATACCAATAACTGGCCCCCACAAGTTTCCTGCTTCCAGAAGTTGAAATCCCTACAGGTGAAGCATTGTGACGGTTTGATGTATCTTTTTCCATATTCTGTGGCCTTGGGTCTTGGGCAACTCCAAGACTTATGCATAGACCATTGTTCTAAGATGAAAAAAATTATCATGGAAGATGGGGATGTGGACAACAGGCCCCAACAAGTTTCGTCCTTACACAACTTGAAATTTGTACGGGTGAAGGAGTGTGATAGCTTGATGTATCTTTTTTCACCTTCCATGGCATTGGGTCTTGTACAACTTCAAGACTTATGCATAGAAGATTGTCCCACGATGACAGAAATTGTTACCGGAGAAGACAGGGATTTTGATAACCAGCCTCCACTGGTTTCATGCTTCCAGAACTTGAAATCCGTACAGGTGAAGCAGTGTGACAGCTTGATGTATCTGTTTTCATCTTCCTTTGCATTGGCTCTTGTGCAACTCCAAGACTTATGCATAGAACATTGTTATAAGATGAAAGAAATTGTCAGGGAATATAGGGATGTGGACAGCAGGCACCCACAAGCTTCATGCTTCGGGAACTTGAAATTCATCCAGGTGAAGCGGTGTGACAACTTAATGTATCTGTTTTCATCTTCCTTTGCGTTGGCTCTTGTGGAACTCCAGGACTTATGCATAGAAGATTGTTATACGATGAAAGAAATTGTCGCAGCAGAGAAGGGAGTTACAGATGAGATCATTTTTCCTCAGATAACCCGTGTTTCACTTCTAAAGTTGCACAAACTAACATGTTTCTATCTAAGTCAGACTCTTGAAAAGATTCATGTGGGAGACTCTAATAAAGTGCCTGGGGTGCTCTTCAATGAACAGGTTAGCATGTCTCTTAATTATTCTTTCACATCTTATATTTTTGTTTTTCTTTTCAACACTATATGAATCAATTTTTTATTTTTTATTTTTATTTTTTAAAAAAGATTATTTAACTCATAGAAAAGATTTCTTTCTCTTATTCAGAATCCAAGGACTTTAAATATGACTGGATTTCCAATTGAAAATTTTATCCATTGGGTCTACAAAGATTAGGTTAGAGTAGAAACAGAAAGAATGTTGATTAAGTGCCAAAATAATTTTTTTTTCTTCACATTCTATATCTTTTGGCTAAAATTCAATTGTGCATGCTAATTCTTTCCAATCCTCTCTCAAATTATTTGCAATGTCTGTTATTTTTAAAGAATAGCATACTAACTTAATTTTTGAAACAAAAATCATTTTTTTCGGCTTCAATTTCTGGTGGAAATACCATAGGAGGAACTTCTAGCAGTCATTGCTATTATATTTTGTGACTACTTTGATATTTAAAGTAATATTACCATTATGTGAAGTCACTCTCCATGGATGTGCATGGGATGGAAAGTAAAAAGACTATGCCTATATCATTTGCTAAAGACCCCAGCTTAATGGCTGAAGTTTAATTGGGGTCCCACTATGAAGCCAGGTTCAAGTCCCTGCTTTGTCAAATGTTCCTATCTTCATCCTCTTGTTGCACCATTTTGAATGAAAAAGCACAAAATTAGTCACACCAGTCTTGCTTTTCCCTTCTTCCTAACTTATTCTCGATTGTTTTCCTTATGTTCTATTGATTAATTGCTAAGAAGATGAAGAATTAATGAATGCAAATGATTTCTTTCTTTCTTTCTTCGAGTTTTGTGTTATTTTTCCTATTTACCTTTTATGTCCCATTTCCTATCATGTCGTGATATTAATAAATTTGTAGGTATTTTATTAACATGATGGGATGGGCTCTGCAGGTTGCATTCCCTAGCTTGGTGTTTTTGTATGTCTCTGGGCTGGATAATGTGGAAAAAATATGGCACAACCAACTGCTTGCAAATTCCTTTAGCAAACTAAAGGAAATGAAGGTAGAAAATTGTAATGAGCTGCAGAATATTTCGACATACAATGTGTTGAATTGGTTACCAAGACTAGAGTTTCTTAGAATAGCCAGCTGTGGAAAATTACAAGAGGTTTTTGATCTGGATGTGACAAATGTTCAGGAAGATGTAACAGACAATCAGTTGAGTCAATTGGTTTTGGATGATTTACAGAACCTGGAGCATATATGCAACAAGGTTCTTGGAAAAAAATTGTGCTTACAGAACCTGAAATTTCTCAAGGTGCACAACTGTGGCAGCATGAAAAAGCTTTTCTCGCCTTACATGGAACTTGAAGGAGTGAGAGAAATCATCAGGCAGGAAGAAGGAGCTGAAGAGGTTATTGATAAGATTGATTTTCCTGAATTAACCTCTCTTTCACTCAAATCCTTGCCCAGCCTGGCAAGTTTCTATCCAGGAAGCCATACTCTCAGAAGGGGTGGTCCGGGAGACCATGGTATCCTTATTACAGTGCTCTTCAGTGAAAAGGTCAGTTGTATCTTAGATTTCCATTCCTTCTCATCTTTTAGCAATTATTTGAATGAAAAAGCACAAGTTAGCATCATCTAACTTGGTTTCCCTTCCTCAAGCTGTTTCTTAAGCTCTATGTGATTGCTGATAAGACACAGCTAGCATCAATGAATACAATCTTTTTTTTTTTTTTTCTTTTTCTTTTTTTCCTTCTATCTTCCACGTTATAGTATTTTTCTGATATTTAACTTATGTGTCTAATACCTATCATATTCAGCTATTTTAAAATATATAGGTATTTTATTAACAGAATGAGATGAATTCTGCAGGTTGCTTTCCCCAGCTTAGTGTCCTTGCACATATCTGGCCTGGATAATATAAATGAGATATGGAACGACAAGCCTACTGCAAATTCCTTCAGCAGACTAGTAGAAGTGAAGGTAGAAGATTGTAATAAACTGCAGAAGGGTTTGCCATTAATTGTGCTGAAGTGGTTATCGAGCCTACAGTTTCTTAGAATAGTCAATTGTGGCAAATTAAAAGAGGTGTTTAATCTGGATGGGGCAAATATTCTGGACGATGCAACAGAAACTCAGTTGAATAAATTGGTACTTCATGGTCTCCCACAACTGCAGTATATATGGAGTAGGGATCCCTATGGAATTCTCACCTATGAAAACTTAGATTTGGTGGAAGTCCTCCATTGTCTGGTTCTGGAAGGTCAATTTCCAAGTTGCTTAACCCGAGACCTTTCACAGCTTGAGAAGCAATTGATTAGATCACGATGGAAAAAAGACTTGGAAGGAAAAAATGAAGGAGAAGATTTTGTATTCCCTGAAGTAACCTACGACAAACTTCTCAATCTGCGAAAAATCAAGGGTAAAGAGGTGGTAGTGGTTAGTGAAAGTGATTATGTGGGCGAGATTTCTGAAGACATGCCTGGAAGTTCAGGATAGTATCCCAGTTCAAGGTATGACCCTAAATTTCGTGGTTTTTTTATCACCTCAGGTTTCTTAATTGTCTTCTACTCCAGTCAAGCTTTCTTTCTGGTCATACTCGCAACTCTGTAATCAATGGTGATAAACTAGAGGGAGTTTTGGGCATATAACTTCTCTGCCTATTTTAAAGGTTGGTTCAAAGAGCTTGATCAAATATAGTTGGAGTGATCTGATTCAATTTATATAACAACTGGACTAAGAACTAGAACCAAAAAGAGGTTGCTCTGAATTCCAAAATGTTAGCACTCCCCAACATAAATTTCAGTAGAAGTCCAAAATGTTTGTCAAATTGTTCAAACAGATTTCTGGTTGTTGCTTTTCTTTTTTCCTTTTTTCCTTTTTTCTTTGAGACTGTAAACCAAACTCCTTTTTTTTGTTCATCTAGTTTCATTTAAAGCTCTTGATAGTTCCTTTTTAAGTTTCTAATTTGTTTTATTTTTGGTGAATCATGTTATACTCTCTTTTTTGTTTCTCTCATCCTTCTTGTACTTCATTTCAATAAAGTTGTTGCTTTGTGATTCAAAAAAAAAAATATCACACCAAACCTTGCCAAATGCTAAACGATCCCAGTGTCGCTCTTTGATCTGTAAGATATGATTTCTTGTTATAACTTCTTTGAAAAACTAGTAGTCCTAACTTTCATTCTATGTTCTCTTTGCTTCAAAAAAGAAAGTAAAAGAACACTTCCTTTTGAGTACTTATGTGATGTCCCACATCGGATAGGGGAGCAAGTTCCTGACGCTATATATGTAGAGACTCCTTTTAACCAAGTAGACGCCTTTTAAAGCCGTGAGGGCCCCTTTAGGTCCAAAGCGGACAATATCTACACGGTTGGGAGCGGGTCGTTACAAATGGTATTAGAGCCGATCTCCGACCTCGGTGTGGGGGTTTGTTTGGCTCCGTAAGGGGTGTTTGTCTGTTTGGCCCCGTAATCCCATGGGACACAACGAGGACGTTGTGTCTGCATGGGGAGGTATTTGTGATGTCCCACATCGGATAGGGGAGCAAGTTCCTGGCGCTATATATGTAGAGACTCCTCTTAACCAAGTAGACGCGTTTTAAAGCCGTGAGGGCCCCTTTGGGTCCAAAGCGAACAATATCTACACGGTTGGGAGCGGGTCGTTACAACTTAGCTATGTACCTATGATCTTGTTGATGGAATAGAAATTCTGTTTTGTTGTGTTTGATTGATTTTCTAGGTTGGTTGCTTTCCCTGACTTGGAGGAACTTACAGTGGTTTGCAACAACATGGAGACATGACAGCTAATTCCCTGCAAAATCCTTCAAACTACGAGTTCTAGAGGGTACTCTGCCATCTTTTGATATTCTGGTAATCATTCTATATACTATGTTTTAGAAGATTGTTAAATCTTAACAATTATAATGTTCTAAAGATTACAAACTCTAAATAAACCAAGTATTAGAAGTTTCAATCCATGAGTTGAAGCAGTGAACCAACATGCAAGCTAGAAATTTTCATTATATTATGAAGTTTCCCTAGAGTTGGACCAATCTTTCTGGGGTTGGAACTCACCACACCCACCTCAAATTGATAGGAAGCATCACAAACATTTGCTCAATATATACCAGAACAAAAATTCTGATAGTCTTGGGTCCTCTTTGAAAGTCTTACAGAACTCCACAAAGCAAATGTAGGCCATTGTCTCTACCAATGTCTGGATCTCATTGTGCATGATTGTAAGGACAATCAGTGTCTCTATCCTTTGTCTTGATATATATCATGGTGTATATCTTGATCTCATGGTTTATGATTGTTATGAGAGTGGTGTTTAGGAAACAATGCCAAAATCTTCTTGGAGAACATGTCTATCAATGAAAGGAAAGAGAGATCCTTTGCTTATGGGGCCTCCTCCTAAGACTCAATCTTCCTATTGGATGGAATGTGATTAGGTTTAAGTATTTGCATTTGAATGCAACCTGTTTACACTTCCTGTATTGTATCACATCTTTAGTAGGATAACTCATAACAAGCCCTGATCTTCAAAATTATGCAACTCTAGAATGTGGGTTTGCAGTTTCATAAATTTAGTAACACTCCCAAAATTATAATGCATGAATCGTAGAAATGATGGTGAAATGCAAATAACTATGACTGCAAACCAAATGATGGTGAAATCCTAAGAGTAAAAATAATGAGCGCACAAGATTCATTCAAGCATTTTAGAAAAATTCGAAACCAACAAAACAAATTGAATTTTTAAGCCAAGAAGTTTGCAATACCTTGGTGGAGTTTCAAGATCATTTCTACTCTGCTAAGTTTTTCCTCTGTGTTTTCATGTCTACTTAGCTGTGTAAGTTGCCTTGAAGAACTACTTATCCTTCTCATTGAGACATCGTTCAGTGTTCATCTGGCCAGGATGATTTTTAATCTTATTTATTTTATCCATTTTTTCTAGCTTGTAAAATGAATATTGATGGTATCCTAATGGATTTTAAGGAAAGAATAATCATCCTTTACATACGGAAGCTAGTATGTCTTTTTCTATACATAGTATATGGTATATGTGAGAGTCACTACCACTTGTTTTTCCTTCAATTATATTTAAATAATACAAGAGCCTCCTTTAATTCTTATTGCTCTCACTTCTTTAGGTACACTGGATTTGCTTCATGCTTTCCTTCATTTCAAGAGAAAGACATGCTGCTATGAGAGGTTCTGCAACGATTTTTTCCTTTGTTTCAATTGAATTCGACTGGGTTTTTCTTTCAGTAAAATTTCATATAATTGCCTCGATTTGAGCAAATATACTCCTAAGCTGCTATGCTACTTTGTCCCAAAACAGTTCAACTACTTCCCGCTTGAAATATGTGGTTGTATAAACTTACACATTTGCATGCAGGTCTGACTTTTGAATATTTTTTTTTTTTAATGTACTCGTTATATAATGAGTCTGTTCTTGTTGAGAATCATTCCTAATATCCATCTAGATTGTTGTATGTTGTGCCTGTAACTTTGTTCCTTCTGAATTATAAAAGGCAAACATTATTTGATGAACAATGTGCATTTGGATTCCAGAACATGATCATCTAATGGATTTCACCAGCCTTTACTGCATAGGCAGCTGGTTTTTTGGATGAGTTGAGTCAATGTGCACCAAAGATGGTCTTACTGTCATCTTGTTGGTAGAAAAATTTCCAGTAGAGGAAGTCATCTCTTGTCCGAGCATGAGTGGAGTTCTTGGTTCGCTGATGAGGGTGGTTCGAGCTCAATCAGGTTTTCTAATACGGATTCCTGTACTCCATCAGCAGAATGGTACATATAAGTGAAAGGTGAAGTGGAACCTGTTAAAGCAACATATGAAAATTCTCTTTCGTGCATGAAAAATAGCTTGCTTATCTACCAAGCTGGAATTTTAACAACATTTTAGGTAGGAATCTTGCCTTCTGGGCTTAGGCTACAATGCTCGAGACAGAGCTCAGAAAAATCATCTCCAGTCCAGCCTTAGAGAGGTCGGGTTAGGCTTTGGCCTTGAATTTCTAGGTGGCTCCAGGTCTTGGCCATCTATGGCAATGGACAAAGCTTACACCTTCCAGCTATTCCCAACTCCTGGTTAGATCGGGGAAGAAGCTTTTTCATCACTGATGTGGACTCTTGTTGCACTCTTTCTAAATCATCTAGGAGAGACACAAAGGGGTGTTAGCACCTACTGCACTGATAACCCGACTCTTGGTAGCTTGGCATGTAAGGGTATCAACAAAATTTATACCTAAGGTCCTTACACTAAAGTAGCAAAGCTACTATAGCATAGTGGCTCTAGGATCGAACACTGGGAAGGGTTTTTACTTTAACTGGTGAAGTTCGGAGGATGGAGTGAACTTTTCTTAATAAAAATTAGGTTAAGATGAAAACATAAAAAGATGAAGATGAAGGTGTTGTAAACTAAACTAACATGAAAATAGGTTAAAAGATGGAAAAAGAAGTTTCTCAAAGCTTTGGATAGCCATGCTTAACTCACTGTGTAAAAATGGAGATTTTGGGAACTTTTCACCTCGAGTTGGGGAAGCAACTAAGGTGATGCTTACTTCCCGAACCGGTATGTGTTTAACAACTGAGTTTTAGTCCTTGAAAACTTACAAAAAGGGTAGCTGAACCTCATAAATGCTCTTTTAATGATATAGGTCATCTCCTCGACTTGCAATACAATGGCTCGTAGGAGATAACTAACGAACGTCAGTGGATCTAACAATAAGAATCCACTGAGACCAAAAGATTATCAAGTATTGGGCCATTCAAAGCAAGTCAGAGGGATTAAAAGCTTTACTTTGAATGAAAACATTTATGATGCTCAGCTACTTACATTCATGGCTTGGAAATCTCCATCTTGACACGGGAGCTTCACATGGCATCCATTACTTCAAGAAACTAAAAGGTTTTAGCCTCTCATCCTTGGGGATTTC
The DNA here is from genome assembly GCA_037355405.1 of Vitis amurensis. Lineage (NCBI taxonomy): Eukaryota > Viridiplantae > Streptophyta > Magnoliopsida > Vitales > Vitaceae > Vitis > Vitis amurensis. The sequence continues at coordinate 44,632 of JBAPGN010002569.1, read as the reverse complement.
ATCCTCCAAGGATGTTTGGCTACTAAGAAAATGAGAAAGAAAATAGAAAAGAAGTGCTCTTATATTATAAAGTTACAGGTTACAAGGTTTTTACAAGATCCGTGTCTGAGGCTCTTCACCTCTATTTAAAGACAATAACAAGCTAAATTACAAGACCTATTACAAAAACAACCTTTTCATTGGTTGATTACAAGGGTAAAATAGGTATTTACAAAGCTAAAAATCAAGCAAAATATCTTGGAGAACCGGTGGTGGAATAACATCAAAAACGTCTCAAAACAGGGGATTCAAAGGAATTTCGCACTGTGCCTAATCCACCTTGCGAAATTTTCGCAATGTGTTTCTTCATGGTGCGAAGTGGCAAAATTTCGCACCATGTAGAAAATCTCCTTGCGAAATTTTCGCAATGTGAAATTCACCTTGCGAAATTGGTCATTTGACATGATGCAGTTGCCTTCCGAAGGCCATAACTTCCTCATTTCAGCTCCAAATCATACACGGTTTGAAGCGTTGGATTCTTGACTTCCTAAGCTTTCAAATGGTATATAGCATGCAAAAATTGGACTTCGGGAAGTGCCTCAAAAGTGCGAAATAAGACTGCAGTTGTTTTCTTCACTCTGTTTTCTTCACTCTGTTTTCCTCTTCTCCATTGCTTGTGCTCGTGTTTCCACTTGAAATTCAAGCCTATAAACGTACAAAATCCTTGCTTAACTTGCCCAAATAGCTCCTCCATCAATTGGCATGCTTGAATTGGTTCATAAGCTGATCAAAACATGTAAACTTGCCACAAAATTGGTTAAAACCAATTACTAAGGACCTTGGTGAATTAATTGGGTTAAATGAATATGATTACTACTCAAAGGTGCTTAAAACCATTATTATTAGGTTTACAAAATAGCACTTTTTGGTAGTAATCATGCACCTTTCCAACTAAGCAAAAGATCTCTAAACTGACTGAGAAGGACCTACAACATGCCAAACAGTGAAAAACGCGAAAGACCATAGCTTACAACAGATCAAAATGGGATCAGCATATTCAAACATCTTGCTTACAGATGCAACTGCATTTTAGTGAACATTTTTTGAATCAAGTATTGGTGGTTTCTTTCAATGGGCTTGGGTTCCTAGCCAGGGAATTTAGGTTGAGGTGAATGGTTTACTTGGGTTTTGATATGGCATTTACTAGCTAATTGTGCATGACTTCTACCACCTTATTTCTTCTTTTGCTTTCACATTTAGCTACCATTCACCTTTACATATGCATGGCATGTAAGAGAGTCACCTCCACTAGTTCTTTCATTTTTGTTAAGACCTAGCGGTGTTCTCCTTGTCTTTCTTTTTTATGTACGCAGGATTTGCTTCATGCTTCATTTCATGTGGAAGACACCACAATGATGCTTCCTTTACCTGAAATTGAATGAGATTCTCTCTCTCTTTCTCTCTCTCTCTCTCCTCTCTCTCTTCTCCTCCCCCCCCCCCCCCCCCCTCCTCCCCCCTAATTGTCATCATTTCCTTCGTTGGTGTACTAGGTTTCCGCTTAAGAGGTCATTATTTGTAAAATAATTCAACCGGTGAGATTTTCCCGCTTCAGAATCAGCCTTGATAGATGGGTCCAAATGATTTTTTTTCTTGCCATTCTACAATATTTTGATTAGTGTAAGAACAGGAAAACTAAGCTCCAAATTGGGGTTTTTTTCTTATTATAAACACCATTCTCCATATAGCAAAAGTGAAGGGAAAGAGGGAAACTGTTTATCAATAAGCATCATCTCTTATGTATTATATCTGTGGGTTTCTATATGTTTTGAGTGGTTTGTTATCAATATTCAACAATTTTTCAATTATTACTCAATCAAAACATAAAGAATCTAACCAGATAAGTAATTTCTTTCAAATTGATGCCACTCCTTTTAATCTCTTCTTCACCTCCACCCACATCATAACTCCTGAGGGATCAATGGAACTCTGCCGATTTTCTTCTTCAATTGTATTGCCAATGAAGCAAAAACTTCTCAATGTCAGTATGAAGAAAGGGAAAAAATGGCTGAAAAAATAAATATAGTGTTGGAAAAAATTTTATATGGGCTAACATTAATTGAATAATTTGTATTTGCAAAAACGGGTTAATGGATAGTCTATTATATAATGAGCCCAATTAACTAGTGATCACATTTTGGATTGGGTTTTACATCTTTTGAGTAGAAACTCGGTTGAGTGGCAAGTGTAGGCTATGGGTCTCATTGAAGCCCATTATGGGAGGGCCCAATGAGAATCCAATTTGAGTTATGCTAAGTCTCCTCTCTAATCTAGATAAAAAGGGTTTTTCTTTTTCCTATAGATCCACCATAGTTATTATCAAGATCATAGAGAGGAAGACTTGGTTGCAACAATTAATCACAATTTCTTTTTATCATGGCTCAAACAGGTATGTTCTTTATAGTGATTTTCTATTGTTAGTATCCTTTAATCATGTATGATTAATCTATGTGATTATGTAAATTATTTTACATATAGACCAGCAGCTAAGTTTTCAGTAACTGTTGAATCTTAGTATGGAACAAACATAAACTAACTATGATTTAATTATCAACTGCTTTCAAGTCTAATACCTAAACAATTGGAGTCACTTGGTTAGGTGCTTCAATCAAGTCAAATATATGCTATCCAAGATTGCGAATCCAACTGCAACGCCACCTTCATTTGAGGAAGACACTTTGGTCCTCATCAAGTAACTGCATTGGTCATTCGTGATCACCTTCTCCTTGTTCCTGCCCATTCCAATTCTTAATACTAAATGAAATGGTCAAGTACATTCTACATGTGGAATGAGAACTGTGGTTTGATGAATGTCGTTTAGCATTGTGTAAATTCCAAGAATGAGTGATTGACAAGACAAGCAAATTATGCCTCTCATTAATTTTATTGTAGTTGTGCAGGTACCTTAAGTAAGCCCCCATATATCTAAAGTGAAACATGCAATTATTCTAAAATTGCCCCAAAAAAAAATTAAAATCAAGAAATTCAAAATTTATGAGGAATTATAAAATCACATGATATGTATGAATATTTATGTAAAATAAATTAAGTATTGTTAAACAGAAATTCAATTAGATGAATTTCAAATTGAATGTGTATTTTTGAACTTGAAATTGATTAGTTGAAATAATGGAAGGAGAGAATGAGAATCTTTGACCGTTAATGATTCCATTTCTTGGAATTGAATTTTCTCTTTCTTCACTCATGTTTTATTCTATTCAATTTTGAAAATATTTTGAATTTTAGAAATTAAATTATTTTGATTCTCTTTATAATCTGATGAATGTCTTGTCTTGTTTTATTATATCCAAATTACTTAATTTTCGACTAATTTTCTATACTTTTAGGTTTATTGTTTAAGCGTGGACAAATCATAGGAAATTGACATCATTACGTAAGAAATGGTTTAAACTAAGATTAAGATTAAGTTCAATGAGGTTTTATGAGAGTTATAGGAGACCTCATTGTATCTTTGTATTTTGTCACAAAGGTGCCAAAAGGATAGAATATATTATTTTTCTATTTTTGCATACAATATTTTTCACAAGTTTATTGTTTAAGTTTGTGTAGATTATAGGAAATTGACATCACAACGTAAAAAATAATATAAAGTAAGATTAGGATTGAATTCAGTAAGGTTTTATGAGAATTATGGAGTACCTCATTATATCTTTGTATTTTATCATAAAATTGCCAAAGGGAGAGATTGTTGAGATATTTTATTTAGTTGGCAATTTTGTTCATTTCTTACTAATTTAAATGCAACATAATTCTTTGAGTCTTATTCATTTCAAGACAACTTTGGACTTCATTAAATTTGGATTTGTTATTAAGAATTGTAAAATTTGTATGTATTTATGGTTCATAAAACTTTTAGAATGACTAATACAAGAAATTATTAAGAGAATACTTTTTATTTCCTAATTTGATTTCTATTATATTTTTAATTTCAAAAATTATTTTTGTTAAGTTTTAAAATTATATTTATCTTTAAATTTATGTTTTATTATAAAAAACAATTGGAATATTTTGTAGTAAGATTTAAAAATTATGAGTATCTCTAAATTGATATTTGATTCTAAAAATGACCTTTGAAATATTTTAGAATTAGGAAACTCTCCATAATTCTAAAAAGTGTCTATAAATGTAAATGCAGATATGTTTATTTACAAGGTGTGGGTGTGGTTTTTATGAACATGTACACCCCAAAATTTGTCTCATACCCATTCTCACTTATTTTATTTTATTTTTATTTACTATTATTTATTTATAGGGCTTCTTTTGATTGTGTTTATTTGGGCTTCTTTCATTTTAATTTTGGCCCAACCTAGGCCCAAATTTCTATACCTATATGTGAGAACTAATTCTAGCCATTCTTTTTCCTTTTTAATCTCCACCATCCATTCCAAAAGTCAAACCCTAAGGGGGTGTTTGGTACACGGGAATAGGGAGTGGGAATAGACATCTCATTCATTTTCTCCCTTATTTCTATGTTTGGATAAATGTTAAGAAGACGGAAATGAAATAAAAAATTATTCTGGCAGAAATCAAATCCAACTTATGAGTCGGATTTGCATTCATTAAAAGTAGGTGGTATTCTGATTCATTAAACCTATTTGATAATATAAAATAACCTAAATTACTATTTTACCCTCTTATCTTGTTCTTCAAACCCGATGTTTATCTTCTTTGTAAAGGTAAAGATCCATTCATCATCCACTTCTTATCTTCTTTGCAAAGCTAGAGACCCACTCATCATCAAATTCTCTGCAACAAGTGATTCTTTCAAATTGAATCAATTAAACCTTCCACGATATTTAAAAAAAAAAAATCAATTTCTAATTTATAGGGTTTTGAATATTCATTTTGATTGTTGGATCTAGGATTCGTCATTGTTTGCTGCAACTAGGTTCTGAAAACTCCCTTCTACATCTTCAATCAGGTTTACCTTATTTTCTTTTTCTTCTTCTACTTCTTTATATGTGTTTCTTCTTCTCTATAAATCGATTAATTTTTTTTTTATTAATTTATGTTTGGAATCTTTGATGTTTCTTTATCTTGTATTAATGGAAACTGGAGAGAAAAATTGAAATAGTTGGAAAAAGATTTTTCGATTTCACGTGTTTACAATATTGAAAATTTTTAATGGTTAGGAAAAAAATATTATAATAAAGTTTGTGTTTTTTTATTTTCTTTTTTGCAAATAAGAAAAAGTATTTGGTAACTTTGACAATTTATATGTTCTTATATTTTTTTTCTCTTTTTTTTTCTTAGTAAAATATAATTCTATAGCTTTTTTTGCATGACAAATTATTTAAAATTTTGATAAAAAAACGAATATTTAAAATTTTTTAAGGTTATGGATTTTATCGGATATGATACTTGTTGAAAATTAGAATAAATTTGAATTATTTTATTTCCTCTTTTGAAAATAGGAAAAACATTTGCTAGCTTTGAGAATTTAAATATTATAATAAATAATTTTTTTTTGAAAAATATAATTTTATAACTACTTAAGCATAACAAATTATTCAAATTTTTAATAAAAATAATAATTGAATATTTTGTGCATTAGGGTTATACGATTTTTTATGGTTAATTTTTTATTTATTGAGTATATATATATATTTTTTTAGTCTTATTAATTAATAACAAAAAACCTCTCAAAATTTATTTTTTAAAATAAAATTAAAAATAAAAAAATATTTTAAATTATATATAAGGATATTATTGTAAATTTATTTCTTTTTCATTTTTATTCCTATTATTATCAAACATTGGAATGGAAAGAAATAATTATTCCAATCTTGCATTCCTAAGTTCATCCAAATGTTAGAAATAAAATAATCAAATTCATTCCATTCCACTAAGAAATAAGAAAGGAAACAAAATATTATTTTAATTCCTTATTCCGACGTACCAAACACCCCCTAAAGGTTTTTTTTATTTTTTTCTTTTCCCATTCTGCCGTCCCCTCACAGCCTTCTCTTTCATTTTTCTTCCATTTTCTTTCTTTCTTTACATTTTCTTTTCTCTCCCTTCCCATTTTCATACCCACGAGCTACCCTTCTCATTGCCGGCGGCACCACTGCCGGTCAGCAGTCTTCTGCAACGCCGCCACGGCGCTGCTCTGGAACCTCAGATCGGTCTTGAAGTCCTGGGCGATCTCACGCACCAGCCTCTGAAAAAGAAACTTCCGGTAGCTTCGTGCTTTTTTAGTACTTCCTAATCTCCCTCAACGCCACCGTTCTAGGCCTGAAGCAGTGAGACTTCTTAACTCCTTCGATGGCAGGAGTCGACTTCCTAGCGGCCTTCATGGCCAACTGTTTCCTAGGGGCTTTGCCTCTTGTGGACTTCCGAGCAGTCTGCTTGGTTCTGGCCATTTCTAAAGGAGAGTTTCTAAAGAGAATCTTAGGGCTTTGTACGAGTGACAGAGGACGATGGGGGCCCTTCAACTCTATCGCCATCCTTTCAACCATCGTTGTTTCTTGTCCATGGGTTTCAAGGTAGGATTAATGGTAAGAAGGAGATTTCCATCTTGATTTGCACACTAACTGTTTTGGGCTTGAATTCGGGTTTGGGCCTACGTTCAATATTGTTTGGCCTTTGGTTTTGTTGTTATTTAGATTGTATTTTGAGTTGATTGGACTTAATTTTTAGTTTTTTATATTATTTTTTGAGATGTTGGGCTTGCAGAGTTATTGATTTAGGCTACTAACTTATGTGATTTGGGCTTGTATATTTTGGATTTTAAATTGGGCTTGATTAAAATATTTCAATGGGTTGTGACCCTTGCTTGTATTTCTTCATGTTTTGGCACTATGTTGAGAGCAGGAAGCGCAAAATGAGAGCAGTTGGGGTGGTTGAAGCAGGGTATGGGCACGAGTAGAAAGTTGATAGAATCTGATTTGAAATAAAAGGATCACTGGCAGCTTGAAGTTGGAAGGCGGGACGACTAGAGGGAAGACTTCTTTTTTTCTAATCTTCTCTGATTTTTCGATGATTTTTTTGAGAGGGTTGAGGGTTTGTTTGTATTTTTAAGCTTCATTTTGGAAGCTTTTGGAGGGTCATTACTGTTATTGGGACTGCACTTCTAAGGTTACTCCTACATCCTTGTCCTCCAGGTTTTGTTGTATATATTCATTTCAGTTTTCTTCTTGTGTACATGTGGATCTATTACTAGTGTTTAGATTTTTAAGGTGTATGTATGTTTAATTTGTTATTCATAGATTAATTTTTGTTTCCATTTATCTGTTATCCTTGTTTAATATGCCCTATTAGCCTTTGTTTTGAGTAGTATATTTATTTGTGTTTTATTTTTCTGTTGAGGGAATAATCCAATAATGAGATAATGTTTTTGTTTGAAAAATATTTATTTTATTTATTTTTTTACTTTTTGTCTTTAATGAACGAAAATTCTTTTCAATAAATAGTTAGTCATTTTTAATAAATGTTTAGTTTAATAATCTGGTTTTTGAAAGATTTCTTTTTAAGTTAACAAATGTAAAAAAAACCATCTTCTTAAAATCATATTAGAAACCTTTTTTAAAAAAAATAAAAATAAAACTCTTCAAAAATTGATAAACGGTTTTTTTAGAAGAACATGAGAAAAAAGAAACATATTTTAGAATAAAATCCAAAAGGAAAAGAATATTTTTTTTATTTAATAAAATCGAATTTCCCTTCTAAATAAATTGGGTTTTTTTTAATATATATTTTTAAATAAATCTTTTTTTTTTTCTAATCTGATATCATGTTTTTTTTAAATAAATTTGAACTCTTCTTTTCTTTTCTTCTTTTATAATTAATTTAAACTAATTTTTTAGAATGAAATGCGGATAACTTTAAAAAAAAAATGTAAATCTTTTTTAAAATTAATTTGAGAGTTTTTTTGTAAAGTATTTTTTTAATTATTTTCTAATTCAAATAGAAGTTGGTTTTTGTCAATAATTTTTTTTTTTGTAAATATTAAAAAACTATTAAAATTTGTTTTGAAAGGAATTCTTTTGTAAAAAAAATTGTGAAAAAGGTCTTTATTTTGAAATAAAAGATAAATTAAATTTTATTTTTAGATAAACTTATATATATATATATATATATATATATATATATATATATATATAATCTTTATTCTTTTATTTTCTTAATAAAAGTTAAGCAAACACCCTTATCTAAACTAAAATTTTGAAAAATCATATCTTTTAAATCAAATTTGCAAAAGACTTTATTATTATTATTATTCATAAATAAAAAATGGACACTTTTAAATAAAATTGAATTGACATTTTTTTATGGTAAAAATCAAGTAAAATTCTTTCATTTTAAATAAAACAGTGAAAATGTACAATTATTTCTTTGAACCAAATATAAAATTTTGAAGTTCCTTTTTAAAAAAAAAAAATCTAAAATTGAATTGAAATGTTTTTTGTAAATAAAATTGTAAGAATTCATTCATTTTTTTGTAAAAGCAAGTAAAATAATTTTGTTGCCAAATTAAAATTTTGTAATAAGTTTTTTTTGATACAATAAGTACAGATAACTTTTTTTTTGAAAATCAAATACAAATGAAATTGAATCAAATCATTAATTGAAAATAAATTGAAACTTCTTTTTTGTAAATAAATAAATAAAAATCACTAATTCAAAATCATTCCTTACAAAATCCTTTGAAATTTCTTGAAAACTATTTTTTTTTAATATTTTTTTTTAGTTCAATAAATTATTTTGCATAATTCCTCATCATTTATTTTGTATATTCTTGTAATTAGATTTCATCATTCTTTTTGTGTATATTAATTTTCACCATGACTTGTACATTGATTATTTTTCTTGGTATCTACAATTAATTAATTAATTGTCACAATTGTTTCATTTTGTTTAGTAGAGACCGTATGTGTACGGGCTTAAAGGGGTGTTACGGCTCACCACCGTATCTTCCCAATAGGTAACCTGACCCCCGAAACTAGACTCGATTTTTCACAGACCAGTTTTCCCTTCAAGAGTCACACTTAAGGTTTTTCTTTCTTATTTTGTTTTCCCTTTAAAAAAATTAAAATAAGTGGCGACTCCAAGTCTTTTTCTAAAAATCAAATTTTCAACAAATAAATAAAAAGTGAGTTGGCCATCGAGTGGGAACGCATGAGCCGAAATGCGGGGTCCACAAAACCCTAAGAGAGTAATCATTCATGACAACCTTGATGCTCCAACTCTCAAACTTTCAAGATCTTTTTTTAGAGTAACTTTTGGCTACAACAAAGTTGAAAGATCTTATCACGAAACTTTGATAATGACTTCAAGGGATCCACTAGGGAGTATAGATGAATGTTGTGTTAAGGATGTGGAAAAGGAGTATAGGTTCTGATAGTATATGACCTTAGGGATTAGATAAAATAATATACTATTTTCTCATATTTAATGGATTATTTAGCAGTCGAAATACCACCCGGTGCTTTTTTCAACCTAGTGAGTTGCTAGGTGGTTTTTTCACATTATATCATTTGTTTATTTATGTGATTGATTTTATTTATATTTGTATAGAATTTTTGTTCTTTCTAAAGAATTAAAATAAAGGGGCAAACCTGAAATAAGTAATAAAATATTAATTTGGAGTTTAATTTAAAGACTACCTATCCACCCATCTCTTCTGGTAGTTTCATTATATCAAGATTAGACATAAAATTTATTTTAAGTTCCCTTATATATGTTAAATTAAAAGGGAGAAGTTAATGAAAATAATAAATAAGAAGGATAGGAAGAGGTATTTGATGAAATTTTAGATGAATGATAATTAGGTGTATTTAACTAAAACTTTAAGAGGGTGAGTGAATTGACCCTTGAACAATTGAGGCAACCCGATTTTAGAGGTGGATTTATCACCATAATGATACTATGTTTTGGAGGCATTTTATATGCCAATTGATTGGTCGGACCATTGTCAATTGGAAGTTAGAATTTTTAACTGTTTTATTTAATCTTCCAATTTTCTGTTGTGGATTATGTTTCCCCTTTCCCACTCTTTGTAAGTAATTATTTTGAGAGGCATATTAGTACGTTGTTCATAGTAGTTGGTTGTCCTTACTAAAAGTGTATTTAGTAGTCATTCTACAAAGTGTTTTTAGTATTGCTATCACTTGTCTTTTAAGTGTTAGAAAGACTAGAAACACTTTCTCGAATCACTACTAAACGCACTCTAAAAATGTGTTTAACAGTGATTTTAAAAAACGTTTTCAACCTTTTTAACACTTGAATAATACAAATTTTCAAATGTAAGAAAGATTAAAAACGCTTCCTAATATCACTATCAAATAGATTTTGAACCTCAAAGTAAATTCGAATGAAAGTTTGAAGCGATATCTTTATTAAGGAGAATACAATCATTTAACGAGGACAAAAAATAGAATAAAATAAAAATTAATAAACTACTCATTCATACTTTATTCTAAAAATAAATTAAATTCTAAAAATTAATATAAAAAAAAGTATAAGTTTTATACTTAAACTAGCATGCTTCATTCATCTTCATTCTAATTATTCGAAATCAAATACTTTATTCTAATTATTCAAGATTAATTACTTTATTGATTAAACCCCTTATATCTTTACATAAAAAAAAAATACTCCAATTCAAAATTTTATACATAGAAAAAAAATATACGCATATCATATCATTTTATATATTAAAAAAAACGCACTTCCACATCTTTATATGATAAAATAAAAATAAAAATAAAGGCATCATATCTATGTCTGCTCTTTTATTTTTGAGAGCTTTGTTGGCCACTCCACCATGCTTTTTTATCTTTATAATCTTTAATAAATAAATTAATCAAATCCACTTATGTCACTAGATTCCCTTTTTCTTTTGATATAGTTTATATCAAATATCAAAAGTTACATTATTGCATTAAAATCTTAAATTTTAGTAGTTCATGCACCTCGGAGGAGCCGCAAAGGCTAATGGTGGGAAACAACCAAATTCCAAGTTGCCATTATAAAATAGAGTTAAACCCTCTTGGAATGATGCGCCATTGATGTTGTCTTCCACTCTCATACAGGTTAAGAATATTGCAGTTCTTTACACCTAGCTTCCGTGATAATAATCCCTGCATGGAATCAATTGAGTGCATTATGTGCATGGATAATTGGGATAAAGTGGTAATTTAATGCATGCTTTTTATGTATGTGTGGACCCCACATTTCGTGCATGCGCTTCTATTCGATGGCGCAACTCGCTGTTTATTTATATTGTGAAAAATTGATTTTTTTGAAAAAAAACTTGGAGTCGCCACTTATTTTTTTTTATTTTTTTATTTTGAAGGGAAAAACAAAATAAGAAAGAAAAACCCTAAGTGTGACTCCTGAAGGAAAAATAGGTTTATAAAAAACCAAGTCTAGGTCCAAAGGTCAGGTTACCTATTGGAAAGGTACGGTAATAAGTTATAGCATCCCTCTAAACCCGTATACATATGGTCTCTACTAAACAAATTAAGGGAATTGTGACAATCAATTAATTAATTATGGATACCAAGAAAAATAATCAAGTAAATGAGTATGTACAAGTCATAGTGAAAATCAATATACACAAAAATAATGATGAAATCTAATTACAAAAATACATAAAATAAATAATAAGAGAATCATGCAAAATGATTTATTAAACAAAAAAAAAAAGATATTAAGAAAAATAGTTTTCAAGAAATTTCAAAGGATTTTATTAAAAATGATTTTGAATTAATGATTTCAATTTATTTATTTACAAAAAAGAATCAATTTATTTTACCAATTTCATTTGTATTCAATTTTCAAAAAAGTTATTTATGCTTATTGTATCAAAAGAATTTATTACAAAATTTCAATTTGAATACAAAAATTATTTTTATTTGCTTTTACTAGAAAATAATGAATTTTTACAATTTTATTTACAAAAGTATTTTGATTCATTTTCATTTAAAAAAAAAAGTGATTTATACAAATTATTTAAAAAGACATAACTTTGTTTGCAAAAGAAATTTTAATTAAAAAGAAAAAAAAAATTTAAAGCCTCTATTTCTAAAAAATAATTTTAATCCCATTTTAATTAAAGAAAAAAAATTCATTTAAAAAAACATTTATTTGGACAATTTTATTAAAAATTAACTTTTGGGACAACTTTATTTACAAAACAATTTTTGGACAATTTTTATTAAAGGAAGAAATTTTTGGACAATTTTATTAAAAACAATTTTTCAAATTCTATTAAAAACAATTCTTTTGGATTTTTCTAAATGCATTTTTCTGAATTTTTATAAATTTAAAAAAAAACTTTCTTTTATTAAAAAGAATATTTTAAAATTATTATTTTATTAAAACATATTTACTGAATGTTTCATCTCATTTAAACAAAATTTCTAGTTTGTTCGATATTCAATTCTATACACACTCAATAAATATATACGAACGTATATTTACAAGAACTAATAAAAATAAAACCAAATAAAAGTGAGAAATAAAATATGTACCCAAATAAGCTTACAACAAGCTTAATGTCTTCCTACAGCTTTTCGAGTCTCACTTTCTTCCATAAAATTTCGTGCTCCACATGTCATAAATTCGTACTCAGCCAACAAGATTGCAAAATGGGTTCATGCAAAAATAAAAAATAGCACAAATGTAAATATAAAAAAATGTACAAAATCTCAAACAAATATTCAAACCCAAATTCAAATTTCAAATTAATCCCATAAATTTCACCAATTAAAATGAGCCCAAATTACTATAGGTCTTAGTCCAAAACATCCAAATTAATAACCAAAAATACAAACACAATTAACCAAACCTAAAATTTGATAAATTAAAATAAATTCTACCATGTATAAATTTAATATTCCATAATCTAAGCCTAATTTAATATACACCACAATTGTCCCATGTCCAAATTAAATAGTTCAATTGGCCAAGCTCATATCAAATATTCAAGTCATCCAACAAATCTCACTCACATTGTGGGCCCAAAATTCATATCAATTAACAAACCCACATTAATAATATACATAACCAAAGGAAATAATATCTCAAACTCAATCTAATAAGCCCAAACAAATAACCAATAAACAAGCTCATATTAATAATATATATAGCCAATGGAAATAATATATCAAGCTCAATCTCATAAGCTCAAACAAATAACATTATAAGTAATAGGCTCAAATCCAAATCAATTACTATGCAAATCAAAAATAAAAAATAAAATAAAGCAAAAAGGAAATTTACCTTTTTTTTTAAAAAAAAAAAAACTATGGATGGTCGGATTGCTAGCCGGCAATGGTGGGGTGGCTGGCCCACGGTAGCTGGCTGGTAGTGGCCGATCGGCAGTGGCATTGAGGGTGGCAGAGAGAGAGAGAGAGAGGAAAAAGATGAGAAAAAGAAAATGAAAGGAAAAAAACCAATAATAATAATAATAATATAATAATAATAAATGTGGTGAAAAAAATGAAAGGAAAAAAAAGAGATGAGAGAGTCGAGGAACTCAAGAAAGTGGCAGTGGGTCTTCGGAGGGAGAAAAAACCTAGGAAAAAAATGAGAAAGAAAAAATCTAGGCGAGATCCCGATCGTTTGGAGAAAATGGAGAAAATGAGAAAATGAGAAGAGAAAATGGAGAGAATTGAGGGTTCGGCTAACCGTGGGAGTTGGGGGGAAGCAGAAAAAAGAAAAAAATGAGGAACGAAAATGGACAAGGAAAAATATGGGGGCCAGCCTATGTAGAGTTTGAGAGAAAAAAAAGAAAAAGAAAAATGAAATAGAGGAAAAAACAACGGAAATGGTCGGTTGCTGTGTGGGTGTTTGAGGGGGAGATGTGGGTGTGTTGGAAGAAGAGGAAAAATAGAAATTGAAGGAGGGAAAATGGGGTTCGGCCCACCTCGAGAATTGAAAGCAAAAAAACTAAAAAAAAAAAAAAATCATAAGAGAGAGAAGATGGAAGAGATGAGAGAGGGGGAAGGTGACGTGAGCGGTATGGGTGTGGGTGAGGGTAGGTGGAGGAGAGAGGAGAGAGAGAAGAAAGAAAAAAAATGAAGAAAATAAAAAATAAAATAATAATAATAATAATAATAAAATAATATAATATTATGGACCCCACATTTATGTTCATGTGCTTCCACTCGATGGCGAAGTTGTGATTTCGAGTCGCCACTTATTTTGTTTTATGTTTTAAAGGGTAAACAAAATAAGAAAGAAAACCCCAAGTGTGACTCCTTATTTGGAAAATGTGGTCTATGAAAAACCAAATCTGAGCTCGGGGGTCAGGTTACTTATTAGGAAGGTACGATAAAGACCATAGCACCCCTCTAAGTCCCTAAAAATGGGTCTCTACTAATAAGATGAAGCAAGCATGACAATTGGTAAGAAAATCAATGGATATCAAAATGATTAAACACTGAAAGCCAAAACATGCATAAAGAAGAATCAAAGTTAGAGTGCGAGTGTACCTTAGCTGCAAGCGATAATGTGCTATCATGAAATGGGGTTAGTGCACAATAATGAGCATAAAATAGGTCGCATGCATCACTAAACAAGATAAGAAACCACCAATGGCAAACATTGAACTTCACTCAAATTTATTTTTTCTAAGAAGACATCACTAATGTTAGGCCCCCACCAAAGCCCAATTTATTTTTGCATGAATCAATTCTATAAATTCCATCATTTGGAATTACAGAATCGAATTCTTGCTTATTTTTAAACATTTTTAAAAAATCAAGGAAAATGTGAAAATTGCTTACCGAAAAAAATGACAGCAAATTTTATTAAAAAAAATTGGGATTTTTGGTAAACCTAAAAATTCTAAGGATGAGAAATTAAAAAGTTAAAATTATTTGAAAACCATAATTTGAAAAATTATTTTCAAAATGGGGTTTGGAAAATTATTTTCAAAATCAAAGATGAAGAAATGGGAGATGGCACGTAGCCCAAAGGTGGCCATGCAAAATGGGATCATACATGTGGGCTCGGGATGCAATTGGTATTGCACTGTGAAGTTGGTGATTGCAACTGCCATCCTTTCTGAATTTCCCCTCTTGTCGACTTGGTTACCCCTCTCATCTGATATGAAATCACCATTGACATCTAGCAACCCAAATCCAGGTTTGCTTGCAACCATTCATGCCAAAAATTATGCCCAACCGTTCTTATTAGGTTTGTGTTCAAGTCAACTTTAGTTAACTAGTTGTGACCTTCTTCCAGCGCCTTATGGATCAAAACGACACCTTCATCTTTTAGTTTGTTCTCAACTAAGCTTAACTTGGCAAGACACTGTTTTGCTACAATACAGGCTGCTAAAATATAAACAGTTTCAACTGTAATATCATTTTTGGCCATTTCCACAACTTTTAGTGAAAGAGCGAACTCAAGGAGAGCATTAACAATAACTTTTACCCCCTCATCCTCCAAAATCTTACAGCCACTTGCCAGTCCCACTATTAATTTCTCAAACATAAGCCGGGTAACTCTTGTGGTACTCTTCTTTGAACACATAGACCGAATTCCTCAACTCCATGCATTTCAAGCTTGCAAGCTCGTCATCCCCATAACCATCGAACAATCTATATAGCAAATCCTGAAGCATAATGGCAATTGCACTGAACTCCTTCATCTCCTCATCAAACCTCCACAAATTTGCCGACGGACCACAGGACAAGTTATAGAGCCAGGCCAACACAAGCTGGTTCTAGCAGGTGAAGTGGAGCGAACACGACATGTCGAGCAGCCTCCATGTCTGGACCTTGGTCTAGAAATAGTTGATTAGATAGAAGGCAGAAACGAAACAATAATATATTCCAAACGTGTGGAATTTTCCCTTATATAAAGCTAAGCACAGCCACCATGATGAATTCCTAAATCTGGAATACACCAGTAACAACGAACAAATTGCTCCCATGCACCCAAACTGGAGGTGTAGATCTCAATAATCAACCTGTCTTCAACGTCCACCACCTCACTAATGAATCGGATGCCACCCACCATGATAAACTTTGTGTACTTAGACCCATCTATGAAAAAAACACTAATAAGAAGGTTGGAACGGGAGAGACATAGGGGATAGTGAGATAAGTGGATATGGAGATCGAATGAAAGATGGAGATATGGGGCATAATGATGGGTTTTATGGGTATGAAAGATGTGGGCTGTCATTGGTGGTATAGATGATGGAGGGTAGTGAGAAAAGTGGGTTAGTGAGTATTAAAAAAAAAAATGGTGATATGGATATGGAAATGAGTGATAGAGCAAGGTGAAAAATACAACGCCTTCAATCACAAGAGAATCATTATGACACATTGCATGTAGACCAATTGTTGTCTCCACTTGGTTTCATCATAGGTTTGGTGACGAAAGGAAATTTGAGAATATAGCACCAATCAAACCTTTTCTTGGAAGGAGCATTAAACGAGTTCTCTTCATCATTTGCATTTTTGACAACTATGGGTTTGGAAAATGGCACACCCAAAGGTGGCCATGCACTCTTATGCCCTTTAAGCTGCATAACATTTAAAACCTCATTGACTGAACCATCTTTTGAATATACAATCTCCCAGACTTCCACATCTTCTGATGGACCCAAGCAGAGTAGATCCCTAATGAAGCCACTCCGACTTGGCCACCACTCTTAGTAAAGCTACGTGGCGTCTGGCGGCGGCGGCAGGGTTGATGTTGATGCAAGTCTTGCTTGCACCTGGATGTTGCCTCTGGCATAGAGCCTACCCATCTTTGTCCTCCCAAAATTTCAACTCATATAAAACATTTGTGAAGCAGTTACCAAAAAGCTAGGAGGAAGGAGCGAAAGCAAGCAGTGAAAGAAAAACAAAGAAAAGAGAAAGATAACAAATATGCAGAATAGAAATCAAATGCATGCAGCCACATCTCAGGGTCGATCAATGGGATCATACAGGTGGAAAAAATCACAAATAGATTCAAATCAAAATAGCAACCAATATCTCTATATGCCCCATAGTGAATATGATAAAGAGCCTAACCAGTTTTTCAAGCCAAATTAAGGAAACAAAGGAAGAATCAGCAGCACGGGTGTATAAACGATGCATAAATCAACAGAGAAATCCAATAGAATAGTATCCAAAATGAGAAAATACATGGTTCACAATGAACATACTTGGAGTGTCTCCTTAAGCTAGAATTACTCGCCCTCAAGCTCTCCTTCCTTTCCAAAAACCAATTAAGAAATCTCTGCTCCTTAGCTTCTACTCTCCCTGTTTCTCCTAAGACCAACTCACTCCCTCACAACTCTCTTTTCCTTTTCTTAGCTTCGGCCACCTCCCTCCCTAACTCTTTCAAGTTTTCTTGTATTTTCCTTGCTATCTTCCTGATTGGAGCCAAAATATGTACTCTAATGGCACATATTCGATATGATTTGTGCACCAAAGGACATTCAAATCACCCAACTTGACCTAAATCAATGCTAAGGCCCTAGCCATGAGTTTAATCTATACTTTGGAGATTTATCTCAGGTTCAAGGAAAGAAAATTGTGCAAATTAAATGACTTTAGATTTTGAAAGATCAAGAAAGGGCTAAATGAGGAAATAAGTGAGTCAAGACTCATTGAATATAAGGAAAGGCAAAACAAGGATATCATGAGGTTGGAGGATGATAAATGACCATTATGGAATAAGAAAGAAGGCAAGAAAGCATGGGAAATGAGGCATGAAGCAAGATTTAGCTGCATGGAAATTTAGAACTAAAAAATCTTATGGTATTATATACTCTGACTTTGAGGACAAATTTGGAGCACCTTTTGGAGTCCATTATATACATGCTATATATCGTTTCGAAGCTCGGGAAGTCAGGAGTCCAACAATTCAAACAGTTTGCAAATTGGAGCTGAAATGAAGAAGTTATGGCCATTTGAAGACAACTGCACCAAGCTGGAGGGTCATTTCGAAATGATTTCGAAATTCAACTTATGAATTCAAAATCCACTTCGAAATGACACCAATTTCGAATTCACCCACTACCACTTTGATGTTCCGCCTCCTCTACCCCGGGAATTGCATCTATTCAACTTATGAATTCGAAATCCACTTCGAAATGACACCAATTTCGAATTCACCCACTGCCACTTTGATGTTCCACCTCCTCTACCTCGGGAATTGCATCTAAAGCACTCCATCTGCCCTAGGTGGACCCCACATGACTAGAAATCACCATTTTATTATTTTTTAATCATTTTTAGGAAATTATTTTTGTAATAAGTGGCCAATGAGAGTGTGCCACATGTTAGGTAATTGAGGATATTATATAAACTCTCTCAATTCTAGGTTTTAGGAATCTTTTTTAATCTTGGATTTTTTCTGGAGGGTTTGACATTGAAGGTGGAAGAAGACGAGAACTTTGGTTTGTTTTCTTTTTCTTCTTTATTGAATATATTGTTTTTAGTTTCTTTTGATTCAAATTATGGATTTTTACCCTATTATGGATTGTGAATGTGACATCACCCCCATGAGAGGCTAAGAGCCAACTTGGGGCTTGAAGCATGAAAACCTAAGGGTTAGGAAACCTATAGGGACAATGGGTAAATTATTATAACAATGAGATTAATTATTGGTTGGGTGACAATTTATCATTTTTTTATCCTATCCTTGTGAGTTCGTTTAGGGAATGATACGGTAGGTTATTACTTGATACTAGTGATTCTTGGCAATTCTTGATCATTAGTTATCCTCGCCTCACCTACCGTTATTTTCCCCTAAACAAAGCTATAAGGAGTAGGAAGGGTTAAAAAGCCAAATCCTAAATTGATAATCAATCTCATTCATTTGATGGTTTTAGGAATCTGTTTGAAAAAAGAAAAATTAGGTTTCGGATGCAATTTTGAGTTATAGAACCCAACTTGATCGCGAGTGGCCAAGGATCCCAAAACCCTAAGATCATATTACTTAAAATACCCTTGTTCTCTATAATTTCTATACCCTAGGTTGGATTGTGGAAAACCCCAAACTTGAATCAATTGAATTTTAAATCAATATTCATTTTCTCTTATTAATTTAATTTCTTTTACTTAGTTTCACATTATTCACATATTGTTTTTCACTTAAGGATTTAAACAAAAACAATTCATTTATTCTAGTATTGACAATTTTCATAAGCTAGTCCTTGAGAATGATACCCGGAATAT
This sequence comes from Vitis amurensis, assembly GCA_037355405.1. Classification (NCBI taxonomy): domain Eukaryota; kingdom Viridiplantae; phylum Streptophyta; class Magnoliopsida; order Vitales; family Vitaceae; genus Vitis; species Vitis amurensis. The sequence goes on along the minus strand of JBAPGN010002569.1, from coordinate 25,439 downwards.
TACAAAAGCCGTAGTGACTCTTTCTCTAATTTTTCTTCACCAGAGTTACTACGTAAAAAGGCTAAGTATTTTGGTACAATAGAGAAATTTCGGTCAAGAAAATGTTGTTTTTGTTTAAATCCTTAAGTGAAAAACAATATGTGAATAATGTGAAACTAAGTAAAAGAAATTAAATTAATAAGAGAAAATGAATATTGATTTAAAATTCAATTGATTCAAGTTTGGGGTTTTCCACAATCCAACCTAGGGTATAGAAATTATAGAGAACAAGGGTATTTTAAGTAATATGATCTTAGGGTTTTGGGATCCTTGGCCACTCGCGATCAAGTTGGGTTCTATAACTCAAAATTGCATCCGAAACCTAATTTTTCCTTTTTCAAACAGATTCCTAAAACCATCAAATGAATGAGATTGATTATCAATTTAGGATTTGGCTTTTTAACCCTTCCTACTCCTTATAGCTTTGTTTAGGGGCAAATAACGGTAGGTGAGGCGAGGATAACTAATGATCAAGAATTGCCAAGAATCACTAGTATCAAGTAATAACCTACCGTATCATTCCCTAAACGAACTCACAAGGATAGGATAAAAAAATGATAAATTGTCACCCAACCAATAATTAATCTCATTGTTATAATAATTTACCCATTGTCCCTATAGGTTTCCTAACCCTTAGGTTTTCATGCTTCAAGCCCCAAGTTGGCTCTTAGCCTCTCATGGGGGTGATGTCACATTCACAATCCATAATAGGGTAAAAATCCATAATTTGAATCAAAAGAAACTAAAAACAATATATTCAATAAAGAAGAAAAAGAAAACAAACCAAAGTTCTCGTCTTCTTCCACCTTCAATGTCAAACCCTCCAGAAAAAATCCAAGATTAAAAAAAGATTCCTAAAACCTAGAATTGAGAGAGTTTATATAATATCCTCAATTACCTAACATGTGGCACACTCTCATTGGCCACTTATTACAAAAATGATTAAAAAATAATAAAATGGTGATTTCTAGTCATGTGGGGTCCACCTAGGGCAGATGGAGTGCTTTAGATGCAATCCCGAGGTAGAAGAGGCGGAACATCAAAGTGGCAGTGGGTGAATTCGAAATTGGTGTCATTTCGAAGTGGATTTCGAATTCATAAGTTGAATAGATGCAATTCCCGGGGTAGAGGAGGCGGAACATCAAAGTGGCAGTGGGTGAATTCGAAATTGGTGTCATTTCGAAGTGGATTTCGAATTCATAAGTTGAATTTCGAAATCATAAGTTGAATTTCGAAATCATTTCGAAATGACCCTCCAGCTTGGTGCAGTTGTCTTCAAATGGCCATAACTTCTTCATTTCAGCTCCAATTTGCAAACCGTTTGAAGTGTTGGACTCCTGACTTCCCGAGCTTCGAAACGATATATAGCATGTATATAATGGACTCCAGAAAGTGCTCCAAATTTGTCCTCAAAATCAGAGTATATAATGCCATCAGATTTTTGAGTTCTAAATTTCCATGCAGCTAAATCTTGCTTCAGTGCCTCATTTCCATGCTTTTTTCTTTTCCTTCTTTCCTTATCCAGATATTGGTCATTTATCATCCCTCCAACCTCATGATATCCTTGTTTGCGCTTTCCTTAACATTCAATGAGTCTTGACTCACTATATTTTCCTCATTTACCGCCCTTTCTTGATCTTTTCAAAACTTATAAGTCATTTAATTTTGCACAATTTTTCTTCCTTGAAGCCTGAGATAAAATCTCAAAGTATAGATTAAACTCATTGGCTATGGCCTTAGCATTGATTAGGTCAGTTGGGTTGATTTTGAATTCCTTTTTGGTGCACAAATCATATCGAATATGTGCCATTAGAGTACATATTTTGGCTCCAATCACTTCCCCCTCAAGCAACACCCCATTTGCAAGCAACAACCTCTCTTCCTCAAGTTGCCTACAACTTTCTTTCTCTGATTATCTCTCTCAAGCCTTTCTCCCTCTCAATTCGTCTTTCTCTCCAAGCTACCTCTATTCTCAACTCTCTAAGAATCCCCCTCAACTGATTTCCTAAGTTGTCTCGTTTTCTCTCAAGCTCCTCTCTCTACTCCTCAGTTGTCTTGCTTTCCAAGCTACAACCCCTTCTCTCTGTAACAAAAACTCTTTTGCTCCTCAAGCTACCTACGCTTCTTCCATCCTATAACCAACAATAAATATCACACACCTGTCCTAACAAACACGCTCCTCTAAATCTTCAAAAACCATTTTCTAAATATTCCCATAACACCCATAGTTGTGAAAGGCGCGCCTAGGCTCGGGACGGCGCAACGCCACCCTCCGGCGCCTCGCCTGAAGGGAAGGGACGCCCCTACACGAAGGCGCCACTTAGGCGCGCAAGGTGCTCGCCTCCAGCAAGACGCGAGGCAGTCGCCAGAGTCACCTCCGACGATCCGACCAGGTACGCACTCCTTCTCCTTCTCCTTCTTCTTCTTTTTCTTCTTCTTCTTTTTCCTCCTCTTGCCGTCGAGTTGCAAAGAGCCCTAAATTTTTTTTTATTTGGTGGGTCTAAAACGACGCCGTTTTGGCCTCTGTTCATTTAAAAGAACAGGGACCAAAATGACGTCGTTTTGGAGCCTGTTCTTTTTTAAAAAAAAAAAAAATAGCAGCCCTAAGAACACGCCTTGTTTGGCCATTTCCTCCTTCTCCAGCCCCTTTTCTGGTCTTTCCAACCTGGGACCCTACTCCCATTCGTGCCCTAGCTCTTCTTGTTTGGAAAGAAGTGAATGAAGAAAGAAAAATAGGGGGGAAATAGGAGATAAAATAAAAGGATAAAAATAGTCCCGTACCTTACCGGACCTCGCTATGTTATATTTTCTTTTCTTCACTTTTATGCATTTATTTTTTCCATTCTTATCTCATAAACTCTCATTGGTAATTTTTTTTTAAATATACTTATTATAATTTTTGGTTTGTTGACATGAAAATTTACAAATAAAAATAAATAAACAAAAAACACTCATACACATTGTTTTGTTAATGCGATAAGTGATAGCATTTTTTTTCAATTTTTTCTTAATTTTAATTATAATATTGTTATATGTAAGTATGTTCTATAATCAGAACTAATTGTTATGTCATAGATGGATAATGAGAGTGAAACTTCAAGTTCACTCTAGTGCAAGGGAATAAGAGATCACAGGTGGAAATAGTCATTTGTATAATGAAAAGATTTGAACACCATCATATCATTTTTTGATAAAAGTAACCAAATGATGGCATATATAGACACCAACAAATACAAATGTTGGTGGACTATAGAAATGCTAAAAGATGAGAGAAAATTGTCATGAAACATGTTAGGAAATAATAATGGATATAGATATATCTGATTTCCAAGAATAATTCAATAACAAAATAATATTAGGGACGCACAGAGTAATGGAAATTTGTTCTGGTTTGAAGATGAACCATTTTGGTCAGAGGAGATTAGTAGCTATAGCAACGAATGTCACCACATTTCTATTGGAGTTAGAACCGAGGAGGATGTGGTGTAGACTTTTTCTTCAAAAAAAACCAAGACAATAAAATCCTATGGATTCATTTTTTTCACTCCTAAGCAGAGTGGTTGTTCAAAATCGAAGGGGAAGATGTAATCTCAATTAACCAATCATATGCCTTACAATAAGGTAAAGTAAGAGAAAACTTGTAGCTTATTCACAGATGTATGTATGAGGCTGACTTTTCCTATTTTAATGCATCACATATCCGATCGTTATCCAACAATTATTTGAGGCTATTTTAGCCGTTATGTAGTGGGTTGATGAAGGACCACTTTCAATTTGAGGTAAGAGTTTACTACTTAAGAAAAGACATTGGCTCTCACAAAGATTTTGATGAAAATCTATGGGTACTGAATTGGCGGAAAGAAAATGGTGTAACAATTATGTAGTTATATAATCCGTTGAAAGAGTTGACTTTGGTTAATGTTCTCAAAGGAACCGTTAGCAATCCATTGATGCTCTTTCAATGAATTAAACGGTGAGAAGAAAGATGTTTTGAGTTATCTTGACAATAGTGTAGAGCAAGTTCGTAGGATGGTATGTTATTCAGTATATTTACACCAGATAATCTTTTTTTTTTATTATAAGTTATTGGTGATGGAGGGAATAAATACTATTTCTTGAATTTTTATTTTACTTTTAAAATTTTGAATTATTTATCTTGAGAACTTATGTAAATTTATTATCTACAATGTCATATAGGGAGGTTGTTATAATTAAAGCGCCCACATTTGTATTGGACACCATGTGCTGCACATTACCTTAACTTGATGTTGGAAGATATTGGAAAGCTACCAAACATCAAGAGGACATTGGAGAGGGTTATATCACTAAATGGGTATATTTATAATCGCTCAGGGCTACTCAACATGATGAGGCGGTTTACTGGACAAAGGGAATTGCTTAGGCTTGCTAAGACTCGGTTTGCAACTACTTTCATCACATTATCGCGATTGCATGAACAAAAAAAACAATTTGAGGAAGATGTTTACAAGCTCAGATTGGTCAAATAGTAAACGAGCAAAAGAGTAGAAGGGGAAAACTATAGCCAACATAGTTCTAATGCCTTTATTTTGGAACACTATTGTGTTTTGCTTAAAGGTTTTGGGTCCCCTAGTTCGTGTGCTTCGTTTGGTTGATGGTGAAAAAAAAACTCCTATGGGATACATCTATGAGGGCATGAATAGAGCTAAGGATACAATTGTGAGAAGTTTTAATGGAAATTAAGAGAAGTATAAAGAAATCTTGAACATCATTGATAAGAGGTGGGAGATTCAGCTTCATCGGCCTTTGCATGCAGCAGGGTACTTTTTGAACCCGGAATTCTTCTATGATAAGCCAGAAATAGAGCATAATGTCGAGATTATGAGTGATTTGTATAAATGCATCTTAAGGCTAACAAGAGACCCTACTAAGCAAGAAAAACTTGTGGCCGAAGTGAGTTTGTTCACAAATGCCCAAGGACTATTCGGGAATGAGTTAGCTGTTAGGACAAGAAAGACTAGAGCACCAGGTTAGTTATTTAGTTTTGTTTATTTAAATGATTAGATTGTATTTTTGCTAAAATAGGTGAATTGTTTCACTAAATTGTTAATATCTATACTACAGCTGAATAGTGGGCTGCATATGGAGCTTCAGCTCCAAATTTGCAAAAGTTTGCAATGAAAGTCCTCAACTTAACATGCAGTGCATCAGGTTGTGAACGGAATTGGAGCATCTTTGAAAATGTAAGTGACCAAATCCAAAATAATTACAAGTAATAGTCTAATAGAGTCTTGAATGTAACTTAAAAGTTAAAACTTTAAAATATATTTATGAGCTTATGAATTTTTGCAAATTCATAGCAAGAGGAGAAATAGGTTAGATCATTAACGCTTGAATGATTTGGTGTACATTAAGTATAATCGAGCCTTGAAGAGAAGATATAATGAACGTAACACCATTGACCCAATTTCCTTGAAAGATATAGATAATAGCAATGAATGGTTAATAGGGAGAATGGAAGATAAGGATTCTCATGGAGGTGCACAAGATGATTTTGTATTTATGATGATAATTTGACATGGGGTGATGTTGCTAGAGCTACTAGAGCTGAGGAGGCCAGGTTTAATACTAGAGCTAGAGCAAGCTCAAGCATAATACCACCAACAAGGGGTATAGCTTCAAGTTCTAGAGCTTTGCCTTCTCATTCACTAATAGATGAAGATGAAGATGGAGACATGGTTGATTCAGCAGATGAAAAAGATGGGGAAGGCTACAAATGTGGTGATGGAAATGATGATGATGATGATTTTGTTGATTTAGAGGAGGAGTGATGATTGCTTGTTGTGGACAAATTTGTTATTTAAGTGTTTTTTAATGATGTTTTTGAATTGTGGACAAATTTCATGTTTTGGACCTTTAGGTTTGGAAACTTTGGATTTGGATATGTATTAGGCTATTAGCAATATGGATTTGGATTTGTTTTTATGCTTGGAGTTCTTTATTTTTATGTTTTTTGTTTATTAAATTGAAGTTTTGGATGATATTTGATGATTTATGTGTTTAGGACAAATAAATGATTGTTAAATTTGATTATATTATATAAAAATATATATGTAAATTATGGTGCGCCTCACTTCACTAAAGCCCGCGCCTTAGATGCGCTTTGCACTTCAGGCTTTAGGACTACTTTGCGCCTTGGTGCGCCTTGAGCCTTTTAAAACTATGATAACACCTATCATTCTCTCATCCCCCCTTCAGCCCAACCAACCTCTCTCCCAACAGGCAAGATACATTACCTGATGACCAATCTTGGGGCTATACGTGGCTCTCCAAAATCTTGACATGTGGCAAAAATTAACCTTACAAAAATACACCCCAAAATGGGGGTTTACAAATATACAAAATAATAAAACTAAGAATTAAATGGTGAGTAGGTCAAAAATATCACATATAATTGGGATTTAAAGTTTAAGGACAAAATTGGGTTCAAAATTAATATAAAAATAAAATTAAGACAAATTTTGGGGTCTAGGTGAATAGAATTGTTATAACAAAATAGATTGTGAATATTCTTAATGTTCTTTTTGGGGCAATAATTAACACCTTCGCTTTCCTGTTCCTTTTTTAGCGAGACTTGTTGGACCTATTGGGGTGCATGAACGTAACTTTGTAATATTTTAAAATTTTAATATACATTTATGTCTTCCTTTGTAATATTTTAAAAACATAAAAATGGGATTCTGAAAATTATAAATATTATAAATATAAAAATATTATAAATGTAAATAAAATAAAATATTATATATATATATATATATATATATATATATATTTAAAATCAATATTATTCAAATATTAGTACTTATTTATTTTTTATTAGATTATTAATTATTATAGGTGAGTATATTTTTATACTAAAAACTATTTTATTTTAATGTATTAATTACACATGATGTTAAAATAAAATTTTAATAAATAAAAAAAATGAATAAATGAATTATACTTTTAAAAAATAAAGTTTGCTTTTTAATTAAGTAAATTTTCAAAAATAGGGAAAATGAGAATTATTTTACTAAATTAATTAAAATTAAACTATTAAAAAAAGAATAAAACTTAATTCATTTACTAGTAATAAAAATTTTAGTTAATTTAATTTGGTGAGAAGGTGGGAATGGGGAGTTGAGAGTGGAGGGAAAAAGGAAAAAAAAATGATTATTTTTTAAAACATGCACAAAGTTATTATTTTAATGCATAAAAAAAATTACTTTGGACGAGTATAAATTCATCTATATTTCCTATATATAATAGATATTTACATAATTTTCCTTTTTTGTTTTTGTTTTCTTTCACTTAATTTTTTCTTTCATTTTTTTCACTTTTCTTTTTTATTTTTTTCCCTTACAATTTTTGTCAAACTTTCTAAAAATCAAACATAATCTTAGTTAATGTTACAACTTAAAAGAGATAATAATGATAAGCAAATTGTAAAAATAATGTCAGTGAAATCATATTATGAATTATTTTGTTGAATCATTTCTTTTTTAAATATATAGTTTTACTTGGCCTACGGAGCAATATGAAAATGAGTCGTGGGGGTTAGTTGGGGAGAGTGAAAGCACGGTTGAAGAATCTTGTCGCGTGGACTGCATGCCATTGTTTCATATTTAGATAAAATAATAGAGATACATAGAATACCGCGTTTTGCTCTCTCTCTACTGCTTTCAATCTTCTGCGATTTACTCGTCCATAATCACTCCATTCTCTTCACCTCCATCCTAACTCGTCCAGATCCTGCTTTCAATCCAGTGTTCTGCTCCGTGAAAATCTTAATTTGGCTGGGTGGTCTGACTTCTCCTTCTCTGGTTTTCCTTTTGTCTAGTTGATTCCAATAGCATTGATTGAGCTTTTTCTCTTGAATCTGAATCTGTAGCCCTTTTGTCAATTCATCACTCAATATTCCCGCTCTCTACACGTTCATTCTCATTCTCAACGCTGTTTTTCATTTTCATTTTCCTGCGTCTGTGTCACTCCTCTGAACAATAACTCTGCTTCTTTCCTTCTTTCATTTTCATTCCAATTTTCTTGTTTGAGCTTTGTCATTGTATCAACGATTCCTACTCTCTGCCCTTTCTTCTCTTTCATTTTCATTTTCATTTTCCTTTTTGTTGGTGTGTGTCTCCCCTCTCCCTCTTTGGAAAAAGAAAAAAGAGGAAAAAAATCGTTTCTTTGATAGCTAAAACCTTCCACAGACTCTGCTCTTTTGATACCTCCAACCTTTCATCTCCTTATTTTCATCTGTCACACTCAATTAAATATAAAAAATTTTAGTGTATTTTCCTTCTCCTGCTATCGTTTCCCTTTTTTATATCTGCTTTTGCCCAATTGCCATCTATTTCTAGAGAAAGAAAACTTGGGAAATGGCAGACATTGTTATCTCCATTGTAGCAAAAGTTGCAGAGTACCTGGTTGCTCCAATTGGACGTCAACTGGGCTATCTGTATAACTACCGTAGCAACCTTGATAAGCTTGAGGAACAAGTTGAGAAGCTGGGCGTTGCAAGGGGGAGGCTGCAGCGAGATGTGGATGAGGCTGATAGGCAAGGGATGAGATCGAACCTGATGTCCAGAAGTGGCTGACACGTACAGAAGGGATCATCCAAAAGGCAAAGGAATTGATTGAAGATGAGAGGGCTGCAAACACGAGCTGTTTCAATTTAAAGTTGCGGTACCAGCGAAGCAGGTGATAGACAAACACCCACGTCAGTAGCTGATTCTTCTCCTCCATAACAGATGCGGTTATGCTGAGTCTTCTCTAACAGATGCTGTTATGCTGAGTTAGAAAGTGGTTAGATTAGTTAGATGGTTAGATTAGTTAGATGCTGTAATATATATATATATAGCTATTGATGTACTGTACATTCATGCAGTGAATAGAATAAACTCCTTATTCTTGCTAAATCCATGCCTGAGCACTTTCATGGTATCAGAGCCATAGGCTCCTGAATTTTTTTTTTTCTGATTTCTCTCCCAGCAAGACAATTAAGAAATCTTCAGCAACACTTTCTGCTGCAACTTTCTTCTGATCTTTGCTTACTCACTTCAAGAACATTCTGTACCTACTCCGATGGCTTCATCAACACAGACCATGCCGGAGATTGTCTCTTCTCAGGTAACCCCTACCCTGAACATGAGCATGCTGAATCATCCTCTTCCTATCAAACTAGATAGAGATAATCATATCCTTTGGCATACACAAATGGAAAATGTGATATATGCCAATGGATTTGAGGACCATATTGAAGGTCTGAGACCATGTCCTCCAAAAACAATATCCACCGGTGAAGTGAACCCAGATTTTCTGGTTTGGAGGAGATATGACCGTATGATCCTGAGTTGGATCTACTCCTCTCTCACCCCAGAGGTTATGGGTCAAATTGTTGGGCTACAAACATCCCATGAAGCATGGACAGCCCTCCAACGAAGCTTTTCTGCTTCCACCAAAGCAAGAACAATGCAGTTGAGACTTGCTTTTCAAACAACCAAAAAAGGCTCTCTCACCATGATGGAATACATCCAAAAACTCAAACACATCTCTGATGGTCTGGCAGCTATTGGAGAACCAGTGCCAGAAAAGGATCAAATCCTTCAATTACTGAGTGGACTAGGGGCTGAATACAACCCCATCGTGGCTTCTCTCACTGCTAGAGATTATGACATTCAGCTTCATGCAGTACATAGTATCCTTTTGACTTATGAACAGAGGCTGCATCTTCAAACCACGACTACTGAAGAAGACCTCCTCATTGCCAATTTTGCAACTCATAACAGACCACGAAGGTCACAGTCCAACAAACCCTCTCAAGGGAAACCACCTCAGTCGTTCATGCCAACCATACGACCTGACACTCTTCCAGATTCACGGCAGCAATATCCTCAAGGATATCGCCCTAACCGATTCAACAATAATCGATCCCGGACAAATAACCAACCACAGTGTCAGTTATGTGGCAAGTTTGGGCACATGGTGCTCTCTTGTTATCACAGATTTGATGTGAATTATCAAGGGCCACGTGCACCAGCCTCATCAACCTCTCAAATTGGTCTCACTCCTCCTGCTCAAGCTATGATGGCAGCACCTTCCCCAGCATCAATGGACTCTTGGTTTTTGGATTCAGGCGCCACCCACCATCTCTCCCACACGGCTGCTAATATCCACAATGGTACTCCCTACAATGGTACCGACTCTGTGATGGTTGGCAATGGTAAGTCTCTACCCATAACCCAAGTTGGTCATTCCTTTCTCCACACTTCTGCCAAACCCTTTGTCTTACATAATGTGCTCCATGTTCCACAACTCACTTCAAATCTCATCAGTGTGTCAAAATTTTGTACTGACAATAATACCATTCTGGAATTTCATCCTTATTCGTTTTTTGTCAAGGACAAGGACACCAAAGTCACTCTCCTCCAAGGCCAACTTGAACGTGGACTCTACAAGTTTCCTACCTCATCTATCAGTTCACCTACTGCTAGTCCTAAACATCAAGTATTTCTCACAAAAACTCAGCCCACTACTATGTTGTGGCATCAACGATTTGGCCACCCTTCTGGTGTAATACTTCAGAAAATTTTTCATACATGTAATATTTCACATAACTCAAATAAAACAGTTGATGTTTGCAATGCTTGTTGTTGTGCCAAAAGTCACAAAGTTCCTTTTTCTTTGTCCACTTCCCGGGCCTCCTCTCCTCTTGAACTCATCCATGCAGACTTGTGGGGACCAGCACCTGTTCCTTCCTCCACAGGTGCCCGGTATTTTCTGTTGCTCATGGATGATTACTCTAGGTTTGTATGGTTCTATTTGCTCCCCACCAAGGATCAGGTTCACTCCATTTTTGTCCAATTTAAAACTCTTGTTGAAAACCAATTTCAAACGACCATTAAATGCCTTCAAACAGATCATGGTGGAGAGTTCATTGCCCTTACCAAATTTTTATCTCTTCATGGTATACTCCATAGATTTTCCTGCCCTTATACACCTGAACAAAATGGCCGAGTAGAACGCAAAATGCGCCATGTTGTAGAAACTGGGCTCACTCTTCTTTACACAGCTACCCTTCCATCCAAATTTTGGCCCTATGCTTTCACCACAGCAGTTACCCTTATCAATTGCATGCCTTCTCCTTTACTCAATTACAGCTCCCCATTTTCTCTTCTTTATAAACACCCACCTGATTATTTCCATTTCAAAGTCTTTGGTTGCCTTTGTTATCCACACCTCAAACATCTCAACTCCAACAAATTTCAGCCACGGTCCACACCATGTATCTTTCTTGGTTATGCACCATCTCACAAGGGTTATCTTTGCCTCAATCCTACAACTAACAGAGTGTATATCTCTAGGCATGTAGTATTTGCAGAGACTACATTTCCATTTCAGGAATTGAGTCCTCCCTCCCAACAGTCATATCACATTCCTGTTACTCCAGCATTTCCTCTTCCTCCATCTCCTATTCTCTTTCCACCCACAACCAGCTCTCCTCTGGCTACCCTATCCGAACCTGCCCCCACATCACCTCCAGCCAGCTCTTTGTCTTTACCCCCACTCATTCAGGTGCCATTTGTGGATGAAGCAATTGAAACTCCTACTACTTCACTCCAAGATTCAACAACTCCAATTCCTGGCCATCCTATGATTACCAGATCCAAATCTGGTATATGCAAAAAGAAGACCTATCTTACCTCACTCACAATTGAGCCACGTACTGTTAAGCAGGCTCTTCAAGACCCCAACTGGAAGATTGCTATGGAACAAGAATATCAGGCTCTATTGAAGAATCAAACTTGGTCTCTGGTGCCACCTCCGTCTAATGCCAAAATTATTGGGTGTAAATGGGTCTTCAAACTCAAACATAAACCTAATGGTAGCATTGACAGGTACAAAGCTCGGCTGGTTGCCCAAGGTTTTCATCAAACCTATGGCATCGATTTTTTTGAGACATTCAGTCCAGTCATGAAGCCTTGCACTATCAGGCTTGTTCTCTCTATTGCGGTCTCTTCCAACTGGCCTATTAAACAACTAGATGTCCACAATGCTTTTTTAAATGGGGATCTTCAAGAACAGGTGTTTATGATGCAACCTCCAGGTTTTGAAGATAGCTCTTGCCCCACTCATGTTTGTCGTCTACAGAAGGCTCTCTATGGCCTTAAACAAGCGCCTCGAGCCTGGTTCCACAAGCTCAGCTCCTTTCTCTTACAGATTGGATTCCAATGCTCAAGGGCTGATGCATCTTTGTTTTATTTCCACTCTGCATCTGATATTATCATCCTACTAATCTATGTGGATGATATTCTCATTACTGGCAGCAATCCATCACGGGTCCATCAAATCATTTCTCAACTTAGCTCCCATTTTGCTATTCGGGACCTTGGGGATATTAGCTACTTTCTTGGCATTGAAGTCACTCGGCTTTCTCATGCTCTTCATCTCAATCAACAACGCTACATACATCAGCTACTTGAGCGTGCTAAACTTCATGAGGCCAAATCTGCTAGCACACCTGGTGCCTTGGGAAAATTGCTATCAGCAGCAGATGGAGAACCTTTATCCGCTTTTGATGCTACTCACTACCGTAGTCTTGTGGGTGCTCTTCAATACATCACTCTCACACGACCAGAAATCTCGTTTGCAGTGAATCGAGCTTGTCAATACATGGCTCGTCCTACCACTTCTCATTTCCAAGCTGCTAAGCGTATACTCCGCTATCTCAAAGGTACTGCTACTCATGGTATTTCTATCCATGCCTCACCATCTTTGTCTCTTCAAGGATATACCGATGCAGATTGGGCATCATGTCCCGATGATAGAAGAAGCACCAGTGGCTTTTGTCTTTTTTTTTGGCACCAATCTCATCTCATGGTCCTCCACCAAGCAACGTGTTGTCTCTCGTAGTAGTGCAGAATCGGAGTATCGGGCACTTGCTCTTCTCGCCGCTGAGGTCTCTTGGGTTCAGTTTCTGCTCAAAGAATTATGCATTCCTCAACAGGACACTCCTCTGATCTGGTGTGATAATATCAGTGCTACTGCTCTTGCATCTAACTCTGTCTTCCATGCCCGCTCGAAGCACATAGAGATTGATCTTCACTGTGTTCGTGATAAGGTCCTCCACAAAGAGCTTTTGATTCAATATGTTCCTTCTACCGACCAGTTGGCAGATGTCTTTACTAAGCATGTTCCAAGCTGTCAGTTCTCAGCTGCTCGTACTCGTCTCTCTGTTGTCCCAAGACCTGTCAGCTTGCGGGGGGATGATAGACAAACACCCACGTCAGTAGCTGATTCTTCTCCTCCATAACAGATGCGGTTATGCTGAGTCTTCTCTAACAGATGCTGTTATGCTGAGTTAGAAAGTGGTTAGATTAGTTAGATGGTTAGATTAGTTAGATGTTGTAATATATATATATATATATATATATATATAGCTATTGATGTACTGTACATTCATGCAGTGAATAGAATAAACTCCTTATTCTTGCTAAATCCGTGCCTGAGCACTTTCAGCAGGCAATCCAAGAAGCAGTCTGGGGATATCGGTAAAATCCAAGAAGAAAATAAATTTGACAGGGTATCATATTGCCTTCCTCCACAAGGATATGGTCTCCACGCCTCAGAGATTCTTCCCGCATGGTCCTTACTATAATGAGTCATCAATGCTGTGCTCATTACTTCATCTAATTAACCTTGTGGGATAAAATCCTCTGCTCACGTGCAGTAATGAGCACCATTCATGTTACTAGAAGAATCAAGAATGGTATCCTATATCGTATACCTTTGTATCCATAGCATCCTTGTACAAGATGTGGAACTGTCCTTTAGGTCTCTAGTCTATATCATCCTTTACTTTTATTGTACCTTAAAATTTATCAACTTGTTAGGAGAGAAGGAGCGCAAATTCAACTGGTTTCTCACAATCAGGATAACGTCACTCATTGCGAAAATAAGCATTTCAATACAGATGAAGTACTTAACTCTTATTCTGACAATATGTGGTTAGTACTGTAGTTTTTTTAGTGTATTTAGTCTTTTTATTAATATCCTTATCTCGAAAAAAACCGGAGATCACTGACTAATAAGATTCAATATGTGTAGTGAAATGTATAGCCTATAAGTTTATGAAATTTGAGGAGGAAGAAGGGATCGGGAAGAGCAGCCCGCTTAAGCAAAAGTTTGCAAAAAACTAAGACGGTCCTGGTGATTTTGGATGATATTTGGGAAGAACTTAGTTTGGAACACATCGGAATTCCTTATGGAGATGCTCATAGGGGGTGTAAAGTGCTGCTGACTTCCAGAAAACAGGGTGTGTTATCTAGAAAGATGTACTCAGAAAAACTTCCATGTTCAACATTTATGTGAAGAGGAAGCCTGGAGTTTATTTAAAAAGACAGCGGGTGATTCAGTGGAGCAGCTTAAGTCCATAGCAATTAAAGTACTTAGAGAATGTGATGGTCTACCAGTTGTCATTGTAACAGTTACAAAGGCATTAAAAGGCCAGAGTGAGGTTGTGTGGAACAATGCTTTGCAAGAACTGGAGAATTCCGCAGCAATAGACATCGAGGACGTGCATGAAAAAGTATACTCATGTCTGGAGTTGAGCTACCACCACTTGAAAGGTGATGAAGTGAAGCGTTTGTTCTTACTTTGTGGTATGCTGGGCTATGGTGATATTGTAGACCCTTAATTTTGTCCCTTTAGCACATATCTTTAAATTCACATTCAGTGCTCCACGGTAGTTCCTTGGTGGCCCATTACTACTCGTACGACTTACCCTTTTCTGAGTCACCTCGGAGACTTTGGTTATGGGATTATCCGCCCCTTTATTGTGATCCTCGATAGTCTTGATTTAGACTAGACTTCACTTAGACACCCTTGACCCATTTAGGCACCCTAAGCCTATTTAGATACACTTGGTCCATTTAAACACCCCAGGCCCGTCTAAGTTCACTCAGGCCCACTTGGCCCATTAGTCTTTTTTTTTAGTGTGATTTGTATGGTTGTATGACCCATTTATCTCATTTACTTATTTATTTATTTTTATTTTTTTATTATTATTAACCACTTTTATTTGATCATTTATTATGGTTTTATTTATTCATTTATTTTAATTTATTTTCATTATTATCAATCATTTTAGTTATTTAGTTATTTAGTATGCTTACTTATTTGTTTATTATCTTGTTATTTATTCATTTATCTATTATTATCATTTTATATTCTCCGATTTATTTATTTAGTTATTTATTTATTTTATTATTTATTATTTATTTTATTATTTATTTATTTATTTTATTTAATAATTTGAAATTTTTATGGAAGAAGTCTACCATTGGAGAAGTTTTTGAAAACGGTAAAACTCTTTAAATGATATGCATGGATCGTAGGTGATATGCGTGGATTGGTATTGTTTGAAATTTAAAAAAAAAAAAGAGTTTTTTCGGTGCATAAGATAAAATTTGGAGAGAGGAAGACTCCTCACGTAGAAGGACTGTTATTTGCTATAAAAAAGCTCTAACAGATAGGTTTTGAAAGTGGGGGGGACTTTCAGCACATAGAAGAAAAAAAAAACAGAGAGAGAGAGAGAGGCAGAGAAGACTTTCTAATGAGAAGTTGTTGGTGGAGAAGAAGGAGAGGGCGGTTGAAGAAATCTCAGACGACATACCAGTGGGATCTCCTTGCCAGAAGAGAGCGTTCCTCGATATGTTTGTTGAGAACTCCTTACTCAGTGATATTATCACTTTGTTCTATAATTGGTTTCGTGTTCTAATTTGTGCTTGAGAGAGAGGGTGTATACACTCAAAGAGGAAGTTGTGCATGAGATTTATAAGAGTGGTGTACACTTAAAAGAGAGAGCAGCAGATTGGTGGACAAAACATTCGTACATTGCACAACTTCAGTGGTCAAAAGGGTAGTGGAATTAGGTCCAATTGCAGCATAAAATTTATGTTTTTTTTAAAATGAGACTTCAAATGGTGGGTCCCTTGGGATCAGGGCTGGATGATAGTGATAGATATGTAGGGATGGTGGCAGCTAGTGGGGAAATTATATTATACATCAGCTTCAGCACGTAAGGGAGTAGCCACCATTCTGACATGAATTCCCCATTGTGCACCCTGTTTATGATTATCTTCCTACAAAATACACAAGACTTTGTCATCTCAGGTGCAGCTATAACATCAGTATACCTGTTGAGACCCCTTCCTACTGAGATTTCTTGATCTAAAATCGGTTTGTTAAAAAGAAAAGAACTACCCATCTTAGGTATTAAATGATTTAATCTTTGCTACCAGTTTTCATCAAACCACTGACCCTTCAACTTCAAAAATTCATTTTGACAACTTTAGGATATCTGTAAAAAATTTCCAGAAATTTTATGACTTTCCTCACTTCTTGAACTTGAATTTGAGGTTTTGTTTGAGTTAGAAAGTCATTCTGAGATAGAAGATATAAATGAGTCTTTAGGGGGACTCCGTTTTCACATAGTTCTAGATGCCCAAGATCTTTTGAAAAAAATAAAATACCAGAGGACTTTTTAAAATTGATTCAATATTTTTTCTCAATTATAAGCTTCTTGAAATTGATTTTAGACACATAAAATATTAGAAAATATGCATTTTTGAGGGAGATATTATTTTTCAAAGTTGTGCCTACTGTGCATGCTGGAGTTTGTACATCTGATTAGATTTATAGTTTTAAAAATATTTTTGAGTACTATTCGACCCAAATTTATTTTTTATGTGATATGGACATTTTGAAATATGTGTGTGATTTTTTTTTATGATTTTATAGGACCATTTATTATTTTTAAAAAATTCATTTATGCAGTCACTTTTCCTTATCTAATCTGGACTTTGTAGAACCTTTAGGTGCCTTTGCGATAATCTGTCTTTTGAATGAGTGTTTGGCTTTCGGTATGTTAATCTAGGTGTGTAGGAGTTGTTTCCTGAATTTTTTTGTAATTAAATTCCACTCTAAGCCATTTTTTTAGAAATTGTTTTATGATGCTTCATTTTCTAACTGCATGCTGATGGTTTTATACCTTACTTGAAATTGTTATTATTTTTGGAGTCATTTAATTGTCTTAGCTCAATTTTGGCTTTGAAACTGTATATTAGATATAATGGATATTTCATATAATTTATGCTTGCCCTAACCAATCTAGCATTTTTCGAGGAATCTTATAAAATATACTTGCTATCCAGGTACGTTCTCTATCCTCTAATTCCAAAATTCTATGAAAATGCATGCTATCATGAGCTATATCCATGTTTTGATTTAATCCTTGGGTGCTTAGATGTATGTTTGACTTGCTTGGATAAAATGCATGTTGCATGCTATATCTCTATACTAACTTTGATGTCTTGTGATAGCGCTTGAAAAGTCGTTCAGGTACGCACTTCGATTCTATCTCATGGTTTGTTTTCTTGTTAGGCATGCAATATTTGATCCATAATTAACTGATTAATGGTCATACTTCCCTTAACTTTGTCAGTAGAGACCTTTATAGGGCTTAGAGGGGTACTGCCTTTCAAAGGTACCTTCCCAATAGGTAACCTGATCCCTGGACTTAGACTCGGGTTTTTCAAAGACACGCTTTTCTAAAAATTATGGAGTCATTTTTTTAGGGTTTTATTTCTTGTTTTATTTTCCCTTTAAAAATAAAAATAAAATAAGTGGCGACTCCAACTTTTTTTCAAAAATCAATTTTTCACAAATAAAAAGCGAGTCTCGCCATCGAGTGGGGACGCACATGAAAAATGCGGGTCCACAGATATTTCAATGGATCAATTGTTAAAATATGGCATGGGTTTCGATTTGTTTGAACACGTGAGTTCATTGGAGCAAATAAGAAATAAACTAGTGACATTGGTCAAAATCCTCAAAGACTCAAGCTTACTGCTTGATGCTGAAGATCGTTATCGGCCAGGTGTGGGGCCAGGTGTGTTTTTCGGATATAATGATGAAAACAAGTTTGTCAGAATGCATGATGTTGTTGGTGATGTTGCCAGAGCAATTGCAGCAAAAGATCCTCATCGATTTGTTGTGATCAAAGAAGCTCTTGGATTAGAAGAATGGCAAAGGAAGGAGGAGTTCAGAAATTCCAGTCGTATATCTTTGCAATGCAGAGATCTCCGTGAGCTTCCGGAAAGATTGGTATGTTCCAAACTTGAATTATTTTTATTGAATGGTAATGATCCTTCTTTGAGAATTCCAAACACCTTTTTTGAAGAGCCGGAACTACTAAAAGTTTTGGACTTCTCTGCAACGTATTTTACACGACTGCATCTTACACCACTGCCTTCATCACTTGGTTTTCTTTCCAATCTTCGAACATTGTGTGTATACCGATGCACACTTAAAGACATAGCAGTAATCGGAGAACTAAAGAAACTACAAGTTCTTAGTTTTGCAAGGTGCGAAATTGAACGGTTGCCGAAAGAAATGATGCAATTGACTGATCTAAGGGTGCTGGAGTTGTGGGATTTCTCTCATCTCCAAGCAATTCCACGGAATGTCATATCAAGTTTATCTCGATTGGAGCATTTATGTTTAGGAGAAAGTTTTACCAAATGGGGGGCTGAAGGATTTGGTAGTGGAGAAAGCAATAATGCTTGCCTTTCGGAGCTCAACTTGTCCTATTTGAAGACTTTATGTATAGAAATAAGAGATCCCAATTTGCCATCAAAAGATCTGGTCTTTGAGAAGCTTACCAGATATGTGATATCAGTGTCTTTCATGCCAGGACTTGTTGATTATGATAGATCCGCAAGAACGTTGAAGCTCTGGAGGATTGACAGACATTGTTTGGTGGACTGCTTTTCCAAGCTGTTCAAGACAGTTGAAGATTTAGAATTGAATGAGTTGGAGGACACTAAACAATTTTTTTACGAGCTCGATACCCAAGGTTTTCTTATCTCTCTATAATTCATTGTCCTGGGATTCAATACATTGTTGACTCGACCAAAGGGGTCCCATCACACAGTGCCCTTCCTATCTTGGAGGAATTGGTTATTGATGGCCTCGAGAACATGGATGCAGTATGCTATGGCCCAATTCCAGAGGGATCTTTTGGGAAGTTACGTTCTCTAACAGTGGATGATTGTAAGACGTTGAAATCTTTCATATCCCTTCCCATGGAGCAAGGAAGGGATGGATCGGTGTTACGTGAAATGGGATCCTTGGATTCGACACGGGACTTCTCCTCCACAGGAAGCAGTGCTACCCAGGAGTTTTCTAGGAGTGATGTTCCCACACCATTCTTCAATGAACAGGTATGTTAAAATTTGAATCATATCCAATTTCTGCCATTAATAAATAAGTAAAATATGAGAAAACATAAATTAAAACAACCAGTATCCAATTTAAAATAATCTTAATTTTATCCATAATATGGATGCAGTATGCTTTGCCCCATAAATTTTATCACTTTCCTTTTCTTTTCTAGTCTCTCTGCTAATCTTAATTCAACACCAATTTAAATACATTATTCAAAAATCAATTTTTGAGAACAATTTTTAAAATAATTCTATGATGTTTTCTAGAGTAGAATACATTAATAACTTTCAATTTTTTTTTTTTTGAAGGTATATTAACAACTTACAATGTTTTTAACTTATTTTTTATATTTTCAAATATTTTTTAAGAATAAATTTTATGTGGAATGTTTTATTTTTAATTGTTCTTTATATTTGTTTTATTTTTTAAAAATAAACAAAAAAAAGGAAGTGAAAACAATTAAAATAGCTAAAATATGCTCACAAGAAACACATGGTTTATATTTCGGAGAGCAGAATTTTTATTTTTTTTTGGTAGTTGCCAAAAAAATTTCTAGTTTTTTTTTCTCAAAATAAAGGGTGTTTGAAATGTTTTTAAAAACACTTTTTAAACAACAAAAAATAAAAAACTCGTTCGTTTATTAATTTTTGTTGTTTTTAAAAATAAATGTTATATTTAGATTTTGTAAAAAAAAATGTAATTGTAAAGTTGATTTATATAATATTAATTCGATTTAATTCAAGTCTTATGGAAATAAATTTTTTTAATTACTAATAAATTAACAAAATAAATGGTTTGTAATAAATATGGATACTAATATTATAATAAAATCATGATTTTTTTTAATTTAGAAATTGGGCCGTTTTAATATAAATTATAAAATATGGATATCAACATTTTTACAAATGCATAATTGATTTTTTGTTAAATATCAATGGTTATAATTTTAAAATACTAATGATTAATAATATTTTATTTAAAATAAATTAAAAATTAAAGTTAATTATATATATATATATATATATATATATGTAAATAAGTTAGATTTTTCAATACTCAATAATGGATAAAGTATTTTGAACCAATTTTGATTCAATTTAAAATTAATTCAGTCAATTTTTTTAATTCCATCTTATTCTTAAAAATTAATAGATTGATTACAGAATGTAAAGCATTAAGTTTTGATATCACTTTATTTAATTTATTTACTTAATGAGAAAAATTGGTAAAGTATAGTAAGGTGCAAAGGAGAAACAATATAGCTCTCATCGACTCATTTTGGACTAGTTTTGGTCTATTTTATTCAATTATTGTTTAAACTTATTTTTGAGTTTTAGATTAATTTTAAAAATGAGTGTACTCATTAATAAATCTAAAACTTTTAAGTCTTGTTTGATTTAAAATTTATTTTCTAATAAAAAGAATCATCAAAATATAATTACATATAGAGGAGAAGTAAAAAAAAAAAGTTGTTCTATACTTTTTCATTCCATTCAATGACCTAAAAAACAAAAACACAAAACCAAACAAAAATACTTCCACTAACCTTTTTATTTTTGCCTTATTCTCTAGAGTTCAGGACAGGTCTAGAGTGTAGGAAAGGTCCACCACACCCACAAAAGTTGGACCTATTGCAATGATCTTGTCCACCATGCATAGTCGTTGAATTTCTAGAGGTAATTGGGTTATTTTATGAATCATAAATTACTTTTTGAAATTTAATAGACTTGGTAGCGAATCTAAATATTGAGTCTTACTTAATTTAGAGTTTATTTTTCTATAGTCGTTTTGAACCGATTTTCATTCATAAATTTTTTGTATTCATCATATTAGTATTATAGTTTTAAATTATTGTTAAACTTGCCAAATTCCAATACATCAAGTCTTCCTTGATTTGGGGTTTATTTACCTATTAAAAAATATAGTTATCATAAAGAAGAAATTAGTAAAGTAATTCAAGATGAGATTTAAATTGTTATTTTTTAATATTAGTTAGATTGATTTTAAGTTCCATGATTTTCTAGTATTTATTGCCTTAGTTTTTTTATTCTAAAATTATATTTTAAAAATTTGTAATTATATATATATATATATATATTAAATGTAACTTGATTTAGAATATATTTGTATAGTAAAAAAATTTAAGTTAAAAGAAATTTAGAAAAAAAATTGTGTAATTTAGAGGCATGAAATTTTGTTAAACTTTATTTTTTAAATGATTTTTTTTAAATATATATTTTTATTTGTTGATGGTTTCCTTTTGTTTTTAAAAATAGATAAAAGTAACTTCTACTTATTTTCTAAAAGCAGTTCTTTGTTTACTTTGTTTTTAAAAATTAATTCAAGAAAAACTTTCAAATATTGTTGTAAAATTTAAAAAATATCGTTCTATATATATATATATATATATGTTACACTAACAAACAAGCTTTAAGAATCTAAAAGCTAGGTTAATTAGTGAATGCAGAAGGCTCATGTCCGAGCATCTATGCATTTGTGGTTTCCAAAGTAAGAAAAAACTAGAAGGAAATGCCTCATCATAAACCACCTAATCTTCAACCACCTTGCTTGAATGGTTATTTTTATTGTATTTATGTGGAATATTTTGAATGGAATCACTGCATAGTAAAAAGAGTAGATAGTTCTCATAAGACTGTGAAACAAATCGATAGATGACTATAATGGGTACTTCAAATATATAATCCATTAGGATTTGTCAATTTTGAAAAAGAGATCCAAAGATTGGGAACCTTTTGCCCCATTTGAAAATCATCTCAAATTTAACATCTTTAAATTCCATTCAAGTGTTAAAATATTATGCATTCTCTTTCATTTTCTTCTAGTTTTGTGCTTTGTCACATTGATATCTTGACCTTTAACCTTTTATATTCTATTTATTTATGTATCTGGTTATTCACTCAATCAGGAATATATATCCATATTGTTAACTGAATGCGATCGATTGCGCAGGTTAGACTCCCTAGCTTGGAGTCCTTGTCAATGTTCAACTTGGATAATGTGATAGCAATGTGGCACAACCAACTTCCTTTAGAGTCTTGTTGCAAATTGAAAAGATTAAAAATATCATTTTGCAACAAACTGTTGAATGTTTTTCGATCCAATATCCTAAAAGGGTTACAAAGTTTGAAATATGTGGAAATACATGATTGTGATTCAATAGTAGAGATTTTTTATCTACAGGGAGTAAATTGCAAGGAAATTCATGATACTGCAATCATTCTATTGGGAGAATTGTCTTTAGAGAGGCTAAATAGTTTGAATAGTGTATGGAATAAGGATCCTCAAGGACTTGTCTCCTTTCAAAACCTATGGTCATTACGTATCTTGGATTGTCCTTGCTTGAAATGCCTTTTTCCGATAACGATAGCAAAAGGCCTTATGCAACTTAATGTCCTTGGGATAAGAAAATGTGGAGTGGAGGAAATTGTTGCAAACGAAAATGGAGATTAAAGAATGTCTTCATTATTCCCTAAACTAACCTCTCTCATACTTGAAGAATTAGACAAACTCAAAGGTTTCTCCCGAGGAAAATGTATTGCAAGATGGCCACATTTGAAACAACTAATTATGTGGAAATGCAATCAAGTGGAGACACTTTTTCAAGAAATAGATTCAAAAGGTTATATTGATAGTCCAATTCAACAACCTTTCTTCTGGTTGGAAAAGGTATGGTTTGATTTTTCTCCATTTCTTTTGCGATATTTAGATTGCTAAATTTAGTCCATTAAACACTATGTCCTAATCATTTTTCATTAATATGATACTGTTTTAATCTTAAACTTGAATAGTGTAGGAATTTGAAGTCTACATTTTGTATAAAACTTATCCCAAATTGACCTAAGTAAGTTTATGTTCCATTTCTAAATTAATCAAATTACGATAAAATGTCGTAATCCAAAGAATAAGAAATAGTCAGTTACAAGTCATAGAAGTTTGTAGGTATAGCATGCATTATGGTTTATCCAACAATTATACCTACATGGTCAAATTATAATTTTATGTAATAGAACCAACAAATTATAATAAATTTAAACAATTGATTTATTTAAATTAACATGATTGAACCTATAATGAAAATAAATTATTTTGAAGCCTCTTTTTTTATGTTATGCTTACATTAATATTGAACTCAAAGAATTCATATAAAACCATAAGAATTGGTTTATTTAAATTATTCTCAAACCAAGATATGGTAATTTCTATATTGCATCAAAATATGTCAAGTGCTAATGATTCGGGAGAGTCTTTGGTCATTAATATATAGTGCAAATAATTCAAATGGATTATTTAGATGTAGTGGTTTGTTATCTTGTATGGAAAATAATGTGTATGTGTTTAATGGTGACATTAGTTGTAAAGACAATGTTGATTAGCTATCAAGCAACATAGGTAATTTCCTTTTTCTTTTCTTTTTCCTTAAAATTAATTCCTAAATTTTTTCCCCCTAACTTAATTTTTGGCATGGGCCATTGGATGAAAATACAAGACATATCGTTAATCTTGTTTGTTTGGTTGTCAGGATGCATTCCTTAATTTGGAGGAATTGATCTTAAAGGGCTCCAAGATGAAATATGCAAGCCAATTTTCATGATCATTTAGCAGCTGCGAGACTTTGAAGATAAAAAGTGTCATGAAATTAGTTGTGATCCCCTTCCGATGTGCTTTCAAAGTGCATTAATCTAGAGAACTTTCTATGTGAGCAAGTGTAATTTATGAAAGAGTATTCGAAAGGCTATGATAAGGGAATATCAAATAGACCACTCCGCGATTAACTAAATGTTCGTCTAGCAAGATCTACCTTGTTGACAATATCTATCTGGATTGGTCTCAAATTTTTAAGAATCTTCATTCTGTTAGAAGTACATGGTTTGGAAATTTAATATATTCTAGCTGACATTCCTCAATTGGCTAAAAAACATTGGTTGCAACCGAAGAGCTTACTATAGAAAAATGCGAATCGATGAAAGAAATAGTCAGAAAAATGAGGAGGTGAAGAACCATATGATATTGTTCCCAAATTACAAAGTTGAGACTTGTTAAACTTACAAAGTCTAAAATGCGTTTGGTTTCTGCTCAAGCTAGATTACATCTTTACATATCCATCCTTGGAACAAGTTGAAGCAAGTAGAATGCCCTCAAATGGATTTTTTGTGAGAGAGTCGTTAAGTACACCAAGGGTAAAGGAAGTAAAAAATTACGATCATGTGGCAAGAACATTGGGGCTGTGACTGAATACCATCATCGCAGGAATACAGCTGTGAGAGAGTATATATCTTTAAATTTCTAATGTCATTATATTATTAACACTATTTTTCACCTTTGCGATTCTTTACAAATTTGTTAATTCTAATTTTATTTCTTTTTCATCTCTCAAAAATTTGTCTAACTGTGAGAAAAAGACACAGAGCAAGGCCATATAATGTTTGTGTTATGCTTAGTCTGTTTAATTTTTAGTACAAGGAACCTTATTTGATGGAAGTAGAATTCTGCAGTAGGTTGTAGATCCTTTGTATGCTCTATTATTTTTGTTGCTTGTTTATTGACAGTTGGTAAGTTTTGCTGTTAGTTGTTAATTGTTCCCTTAGCTTAGTAGCTATACCTATCACTCTTTGATGTCTAACCTTTAAAACATGACTAAACCATTCCCAGGAATTTCAACAAATTTAAAGGTAAGTATGAAGAGGTCAAGGGTTTTTTTTGTGCAAAAAGTGTTTGCCAAAATATTCATACATAGATTTTCAATTAGTTCAAATGTAGACCTTGAGACAACGTCTATTATTATGCTTGAAATTATAAGTTAGAATACAAAGACATGAGAATTAGTTCCGCATCTAACCTAGTTAAATTGCTAAGCTATAATACTTAGAGAAAAAAAATTGATTATTAAGTTGTCAATTATTCAAGAAATGACAGAGAAGATCTTTGAGTTTTTGTTGTTCTTCTAAGATTGGGGTTGTTGCATCAGTGGAAGCTTTGAATAACCATGTTATTATACATGATAAAAAAAAAGGTCTCTCAATTTATATTGTTGAAAGAAATTTACCCATTTCCCTTTATAAAGAGTCTATCTTCTT
>JBAPGN010002568.1:0-57000 GCA_037355405.1 Vitis amurensis | reverse complement strand
CTTTTTGGACGTGCTGCCGGGAAGATATTGGGAGGAGATGACAGGCTGTAGCGGAGGGAGTTTTGGAGGAGAAGACTTGAGAGGGGAAAGGTGAGAAAAAGCATAGAGGAGGAGGGTGACTGGACCAGAGAGTGAAAGGGAAGCATAGCAGAAGAACAGAGGAGTCTACTTGCTCATTTCTGCTAGAAAGGAGCTCTCCCAGGTGCGGGCATGGTCGTTTTTAGTTCATATTTTCCTGTCACATTGTTTTTCAGGGTTTTTCTGTGTGTTTAACTCTCATTCACTATTTAGATGTGCTTACCCTGCTAATATCTGATTCTCTTGGGTTTCATTTGAAGTTATCACGTACATGGATTGTATGAATTGATTTAATTTTCTCCTTCATCCCACCAGTTTTGAGCCCATAGATTGACAGATGAGACTACATGAGTTCTCTATCTTTCATGATTATTATTTTCTTCTATTTTTCTTTCTTTCTTCTCTTTCACTATTTGTTGTTGCTCAAAGAGATGCTCTGTTTCTTCGTAACTGTTTCATCAATACCTTGCATGAGGTGAGATTTATGGAAGGGCAAAGACGGGTAAGTTTGTGTTAAAGGAGGCTCATAGAGATGCCAACGAAAGAGCGGGACATGGGATGATGACTGGTTTTGTTAGGACATTGTTTTTAGAGAGAGAACCAGAATGAAAGCCTAAGGGAAGAGGGGGAGTAATAGAGCATTTTTTTTTCAGAAGAGATAGCTTGAGAATAAGGAAAAGACAGAGGAGGCTTCCTTCAGCTAGAGGATGGGGAGCCTGAGAGGTTTTGAAGTGAGATTCTGGAGGAGTCGTTGGAGCAACTCTCGCGGTCACTGACCTCCGTCGCGGGAGACGGTGATGGTCAGGCCGTCGGAAGCACGTAGGACTAGTTGACGTGGCTGAGCGCTGCGATGACGAACCAGGACGCGTGTACCGAGGGTTTCGACGACGTGAGTGGATTCTTGAAGGATCGGTCTGACACATTGAAGCTAGGGGAGAGTTCACTATTTCTAGTGCTGATGACATCCTCAAAGCCAATGTTTTAACAACCCGACCGGACCGGTTGGTCCAACCGTCGACAGGTCGCATTTCCGATCCGGTCCACCCTATTAAACCGTTTAGCTATTAGACCGGTTACGAACCGCCTGAACTAGTGGTCGAACCGGTGAACCGATAGAACCGGACGATTCTAAACGAATCGAACCATCCATATTGGCCCATCATTTTGCAAGCCCATTGTATAAAAAATTAAAAGCTGTAGGCCAAGCCATGTATTAGCATGACAAAGCCTACACCCAAACCATTTAAGTAGGCTTAGTCTTGAGCCCACAAGTAGGCCTTTGCACCCTTATTTCTCTCATAAACCGGATTGCAAACTAATATGATAATATGCTGGGACCTCAAGTTCTGTAAGTAGACTAGGACACCACTCGACTACTCGTGATTTGTTATTGGATATGCCAAACAAAACAATATATATTGGATTTTAATTTTTTTTATAATATTAAATAAAAATAATATAATATTTTAAAAAATTATAAAATTAGTTAAATTTTTCATTTTTAATATATTCACATTTAAATATTGTATACATTTCATTTAATATGATTTAATTTGATAATATCAAATATATAAAATAATATTATTGGTTTTTAATTTATTCATATATATTTTAAAATTTTTATAATTATTTTTAATTTTAATAATATATAAATTACATATTTATGACGTTACCGGTTCGACCACCGGTTCGACCACCGGTTCGACCGGTGAACCGTGAACCGGTAACTTTTCCGATTCAATGACGGGTCCAATTCTGAAAACATTACTCAAAGCTATCTTAATCACTGTTTCTAGTGTCGATGACATCCTCAAAGCTATCTGAATCCTTGAATTTTGCATACCTCAAGGGAGAAGTTAATTTGACTGCCCTTGAAAGACTGATGGCAAGATGTCCTAATCTCAAGAGTTCGAGGTTGAACCGTGCGGTGCCCCCTTGATGCACTCTAAAGAATTCTTGCGCATGCACCTCAACTTGTGGACTTAGACACTGGTTCTTATGTTCATGATCCAGATGCTGAGACGGTCATCAAACTTATAAGTACCTTCCAGAAGTGTAAATCAATGAGGAGCATGTCAGGTTTTCTGGAAGTTGCTCCTCTATGCCCGCCAGCTATTTACCCCATTTGCTCAAATCTGACCTCCTTCAACCTGAGTTATGCTCCGGGGATGCATGGAGATGAGCTGATAAAGCTAATCCACCACTACAAGAAACTTCGGCGACTGTGGATATTAGATTGCAATGGTGGACACAGAGAAAGAAGCTTGATCACCATCTTGGCAAATTGCTGAGGGACTTGGAAGATTTATGGTTGGGTCCCTGGGGATACTTGCTTTTGGGGGAATGTTTGGACTGTGAACGCCTGGATTTGATACATAAGAAGCTGGTGCAGGATCTGAAATCTGCTCCTTCACTGTAAGTCTTGGAAATGGCCAGTGTACCCAAAATAGAACCAATGAGAATCAGGCTCAGTTTTTGGTTGAAGCGCCAATAGCAGTTCTTCCTTGGTGTCCTATTCGTGGACTTTTCACTCATGAGCCTTATCAGGTATGGGGATTGCCATCTCATGGAAATGGTCCTACCTTCAGCCATCAATTAAATCTCCTTCCTCCTCCCTGCAATGCTCCTGCCCAAGGCCTCCCTGGCATGTTGCACTATGGCAATTGGGGTACCTTTTCTCCAACAAGTGAGAATTCTAGCAGGGCCAATCCGACTGTTCCCTCCATGATGGGACTGTCTTGGGTTGCTTCTAGCAGAGCACCAAGTCTGCAATCAGTCACTCAGCCAGTTGTTCTCGACCATGGATCTGGTGCTTTTGGCCCTTTGCTCTCTCTGATTGGTTCATCTGTGACGTATACAGCATCACCACCTGCTCAGCCTGCTGACTTTTACATGTTTCCTCCTTCAGGCTCAGGCTTGTTGGGCCAGATTCCCAGGCAAGCAGTTCCAAGTCCAATCATCCATAACCGCATATTGGGACTTGACAGAAGAATGCCGTTTCGGATGAACTATATATGCTGTTTCTTAAGGAGTTCCAAGCCTTCTGGCTTCTTCACCACCTTCTACTTCTCAGGAGGTGACAATGTCCAAGATTTGAAACCTATAGTGAGTGGTATATCACAGACCTTACGTCCTGTGGTTCCTGCTGCAACAAATGAAGAGGACCCACCTAAGAGATGCTCTCAAGTTTGCTAGTGCTTGTGGTGCATTGACCGTCAATGGAGGGAAATGTGCAAACAAGCAGCCGCAGATCACCAACTTCAGAGTAGAGTACCATTTGCACCTCAGGTCCACGTGCATGGCCACCTTTATCATGGCCACGTGACATTCTCGGTTTTCTTCTTATTTGATTTTGAAAATGTTTTCTCAAATCTCATTTTGCAAATATCTTTCTCTAAATCTGATTTCAAATAATCCCAATTTTCTCATCTTTCATCCTTAGAATTTTTAGGATCATCCAAGAGTCTCATTTTCAATAAAATTTGGCCGCCATTTTCTTTTCGACGAGCCACTTTCGAAGTTTTCATGATTTTAAAATGTTTTAAAATAAACATGAATTTAAATTCCATAATTCCAATTAATGGAATTTATGAAATTAATTCATACAAAAGAAAACTGGCTTTGATGGAGGCCCGACATATATGATTTTATGATTGATTGATTGATTGATTGATTTAATTGTTATGCGTGATTGATTTGTTCTGCTTTGTGATACGTATATATTCATCCTATATTGATTTACTAACCCCCCTCTTGATAGCACATATTGGTTTGTCACCCAGGTACGTATTTTTTCACATCATGATCACTCCTTATGCTTATTTTAATTCTCATACGTGCATAATCGATTTGGGTATTCATTGACTTTCTCATTGGTTGCCATGTCAGTTTCACTTTATTAGTAGAGACCTGACTTTAGGGACTTAGAGGGGTGCTACGGTCTTTACCGTATCTTCTTGATAAGTAACCTGATCCCTGAACCCGATCCGGTTTTTCACAGACCACCTTTTCCAAAACAAGGGGTCACACTTAGGGTTTTTCTTTCTTATTTTGTTTACCCTTTTAAAAATAAAACAAAAATAAGTGGCGACTCTAAGTCATTTTCTTAACAAATAAAAATCAATTTTCAAATTAAATAAAAATCGAGCTCGCCATCGAGTGGAAAACGCATGAGCCGGAAATGCAGGGTCCACAAAACCCTTATTTTTTTTTTATAAAATAATTGTCTATGAAATAAATGTGAATTTATTAGAGGGTATTTCATGCCCAGAAAAAAGTTATTTTAAAATTGAATTTTTTTTACTTAAAAATTATTTATTCAATTTAATCAATTTTTTTACTTTAACAAAGATAGAAAAAAGGTTATTTAAGGAAATAAAAAATTGGGACTTCTTTTGTAATTGTTTTTTAAAAAGGTTTTGAAAAATAGTATTTAATAACAGTTTTTGAAAATTGTTTTTTTATGTTTTGTAGAACAAAAGTCTATTTTAAGAGTTTAAAAATGTTTTTAATATTTTTTAAATATGTTTTAAAAATAATTTTTTGTTAACCAAACTTTTATAAACTTTATGCGGAAATAATTATTTCAAAAATAATTTTGGATGTATAAAACAAAATAAATATAAGTACTAAAATAATGATTATATTCTTACCTTGATCCATGCAAAAACATTTTTTGAAGTGAGATTGAGTCACCTTATTAATTGAATTGTCAAGCTCTTTAACTCATTACTTTCATATAGTGAATGAGTCACTTCTATGGTGTATGTTGTTAAAAATAAAACAACGAACATAAGAATGAGAGTGTGACTTGAGACCTTAATTTATAAAAAGTTGCACATCTGTCTTCCCTTCAAGATTATGTGAGAATTATACTCATTATTTATAACCATTATGTACAAATTAATGGGTATGGTGAGTTATGAATTGAATGCATCTACATAATTGCATAGTTTATACTTTTCCATTTTCCTCCATTACTCATAAACATAATGTACAAATTAAATTTCATAATGATAGAGTTACAAAAGTTGTAACATCATATTCATATAAATTAAATTTTCTAACTTCCTATTTATAATTTGAGTCTTCCATATATAAGACTCTTGATGCCCAATCAATTGATTCACCTACCTATCAATTGATACCCTTAAATAATATTTATACAAATATAATTATATATGACCACACATTAAGGAAAAAAAGCTAACATTTTTATGTCCACAACTTTATTTTTAATCATTATATATATTTGTATAATTATTTTTTAAAACCGTTATAAAAAAACAAGTGAAAACAACTAAAAATAACTAAAATATATTATATGAAAACATCATATTTTCTGTTTTAAAAAATAGAAAAGAGAAAACAGTTTTTTGATGTCAAATATATTTTCTAATTTTTTTTGTTCTAGAAAATAAAAAACTGTTCTTGGTGACAGTTGAAAAACAACCTTCATGTTTCATTGTTTCCTATTATTTTTATTTTTTTAATATTGAAAATAGTGACTAAATTTTGATCCTTTTTCCCATTTAAAAACTAATTTTTTTAATTACTATATATTTTTATTTAAATATTCCAATTGGACCTTTGGAGACATGATGGGTAGTCATCAAATTTCCTATATTTTTATTATTTTATATTTATGATTATCTTTCCTTCATTCATTAAAATGCTATCACCTACCTTACATAACTACCAATTAGACATAAAAAAGATCATTGGTCATGTAGGGATCCTATTACTGCAACTGTGATTCCAGTAAGTTAGATTTTTTTATTATTGAGATAGGTGAATTCTTATAGATCTATCTTTGAAAAAATTGAACATGATAATTTTTCATCATTGGACTCTCGAACAAGAATTAAAAGAACAAAATGTATGACTATATAATTTTTATTTAAATATTAATAAATATTATGGAATTTTTGACAACTGATACTTCATTTTTGAACTAAAGCCACAATTGCCAATTGAGACTTCATTTTTAAACTAAAACCTCAATTGACAATCGATACATAATTTTTGAACTAAACCCGCAATTACCAAATGATGCTTTAATTAATTTTTTTTAAAATTTAAAATTTAATTAAAAATTATTAAATTACAATTTATGATTGAAATTTAAAAAATATATTTAAATAATAAAAATATTTATATTTAAACTTAAGAATCTAGTATTACTTCAACAAACATAAATTAATAAATAGAAGATATTATAAATGAATATTTTATTTATTAATAAATTAATAATCTTAAAATAATAAATTTATATACCATATAAATAATATATAAAATTGTATAATTTATTAATTTAAGATATTTAATTTGTTGTTTTTTAATATATTAATTTATTTGTATTATGACAAATTTATTTTTATCGAAATAATAGTATACATTTAAGCCACAATTGCTAATTGAGATTTCGATTATAATTTTTTTTTACTTTCAAATTTAATTAAAAACTATTAAATTACAATTTATTATTGAAATTAAAAATATATACTTTAATAATAAATTATTTATATTTAAACTTAAGAATCTAGTATTACTTCAATAGACATAAATTTATAAATA
The DNA here is from genome assembly GCA_037355405.1 of Vitis amurensis. Taxonomy (NCBI): domain Eukaryota; kingdom Viridiplantae; phylum Streptophyta; class Magnoliopsida; order Vitales; family Vitaceae; genus Vitis; species Vitis amurensis. The sequence goes on along the minus strand of JBAPGN010002568.1, from coordinate 50,346 downwards.
GAAGATATTATAAATGAATATTTTATTTATTAATAAATTAATAATCTTAAAATAATAAACTTATATATCATTCATCTTTGATTCCATCCTGCTTACTCATTAGAAAATTGTTGTTTGTTTAAAAATAGGGAGAAAGAAAAGAATATTTTTTTTTTACAAAATTTACTAGCACTAATAGTTACCCTTTTTTTTTTTTGGTTGTTTCCTCCAACATTCAGGCATTTATTTTAGCTGGTGGTAAAGCAAACCTTGGGTGATATGGACTCATCCTTCTATGAAGGATCTATCCCTTTTATCTTATAAAATGGATAATGTTGGGAAGCATTTATTGGTTAGTTTCTCACAAGCCCATACATGAAGAGATCCAATGAGCAAGAAGTGATGAATGACAATTTTTTTTTTCTTACTCTTCTTACTGTGCCTAGGGCCCATCATGTCTCCAAATTTTTCGTTGCCATCTCATTCCAGTTGCCGAACTGATTCGATACATATTGAAAAACACGACCAATCAAATCACATCAAGTCTATATATAGATTTTAATGTGTCAAAATAAATATGATTAATATTTTAATTATTAAATATTATTCATGTATTGTGTTGACTTGTCATAAAATTAAATAATATTTTTTTTTAAAAAACAAGATATTAAGTAAATTAGCAATTGAAAATATGAAAATAAAAATAAATAACAGTATATTTTATAAAGTTTATTTAAAAGTGAAGTATTTAAATATGATATATTTATAAAAATGACTCTACTACACCCTTTAAATTTTAATTATTATATTCATTTAAATATCCAAATATATAAATATTTTATAAATTTAGTAATGATATTTCAAATTCACAAAAGTTAAAAACCTAACATTAAGCCCCTGAAAAATCCAAAAGCGAGTTTAGGATAGTAAAAGATATTACAATTATATAGTTATGTTTATTTTTTAATAAGTAATAATAAGTCATTGATGTAGATGACATAAATTATATTATAGTTAGTGTTAATTTAATAATAATTGACTTGAAAGACCTAAAACCCTCAAACAAACCTTTTCTTTTGATACTCGACGACTCAACTGTAGCTTCAACCTATCGGGCACTGTAATGAGCACCTTCAAGCTAAAAACCAATTAAGACCTAAAAGCATTTTATTACCAACCAAAAAAGAAAAAAAAAAAAAAAGTGAACTGATTCATTGGAAAAATCAAGGTTGGACCATTTAAGTGCGTTGTAGATCCAGATCCAGATGCTACAAAATCGAGCCCTGTTTTTCCATGCAGGTTACCTATATGATGCTTAGCTAACAAGGTCAAGGCTCAAACTAGCCCTCAAGACATTAATCCTCGCAATATACAACTGTAGGCCTGGTGTGAGACACCCAAGCTCACATGTATGTCTTGAGTTAGGATGCGTTGGAAAGCAACTTTAAGGAAGGATATAAAATTCATTCTCCCAAAGTCCCAATAGAAAAGAGACAAAAAACATACTAGAATAAATGCCAGATATTAGAATCACAGATCTGTCATTTTTCCTAAAAAAATTTCATTTTCCTTAGAAACTTCAACAAATGTCTGCATCTTAAAGGACTTTAATCTTTGGATGATAACAAACCATTTATGCTAAAATAGCCGTGAAGGACGTAAACAAAAGAGAAAACCAAAAGCAATTGGGAAATTTTATTTTATTTTTCTAAAAACCCAGATTCCGAGATGGGAAAAAAATAGGAAAGTGATAAAAACTTTACATAAAACAAGCCAAAAAGAAGATTGAGACCAACCTCAACCTTGATGTTTTGTAGCTCCAACAATGTCTTTCTCACAGTGGCCCACTGGTGGGACTAGGGTTTCGAAGAAAAAAAATTACACAGAGAACAGAGCACGAGATGGGAAGTTGGGAAAGTAAACAAAAATAGTATAAAAAATTGGGTTTTATGTTTATGTGGATTGATGGGGGACTATTTTGAACATTAGTTTTGGAAGAAACCCACTTTTAATATTAAGTTTATGAAGAAGCCCATTTTGGCCCAAAACTCGCGAGTGGCTATCTTAGCAAAAAAAACTAAGTTTTGGGGCAAAATAGCCCTTTCATGTAAAGAAATATCAACTTTAGCCCCCTTATAAAACTTATGTTCAAATTAGCCATTTTATTGCCACATAGGAGCCATGTTGTAATTTTTTTTTTCAAAATTTAAATTGAAGTTATTTTTATTTTTTTTGCTTAAAAATTTAAATAAAAAATATTAAATATTAAATTATTATTGAAATTTTTTAAAAATATACTTTAATAATAAAAATTTATATACTTAAACTTAAAGATCTAATATTACTTCAATAAAGATAATTTGATAAATATAATAAATAAATAAATATTTTATTTATCAATTAATTAATAATCTTAAAAAAATAAATTTATATGACATATAAATAAAATATAAAATTATATAATTTATTAATTTAAGTTATATCACATGTAATATTAGGGAGGGACCTTTTTTTTTTTCCATTATATAAATGTTTAATGAATATTTTTTTTGTGACTTTGATGAAACTACTAAAAATTACATTTTGTAGTATTCTTTTTCTAATTAATTTTATTAACTAATTTCAAAATGTATCTTTAAGACATATATATTGTGTGCATAAATAATAGTTTTTTTTTTTTTACGTTAAATTATAAATATATGCTTTAAAATAATTAAAAAAAATCTAGATATGGAAACTTAAGAATATACTAATATTTCAATAAAAATAAATTTATAAAAATACAAATAAATTAATATATTAAAAATACAACAAATTAAATATCTTAAATTAATAAATTATATAATTTTAATCTTATTAGATTTCATATAACTTTACTAATTTATTGATAAATAAATATTCATTTATTATTATATTTACCAATTTAATCATTATTGAAGTATATTACATCTTTAAGGTTTAAATATATAAATTTTTATTATTAAAATATATATTTTTAATTTCATAATAATTTATAATTTAATATTTTTTAATCAAATTTTAAAGTAAAATAATAATAATAATAACTAAAGCCTCAATTTCCAATTGAGGATTTAGTTAAAAAATGAAGCCTCAGTTGGCTGAGACTTCAACTAAATTTTGAAAAAATAAATAAATTATGACATGGCTCTTTGAACATAAGTTTTGTAAGGGGGCTAAAACTGATATTTCTTTACATGAAAGGGTTATTTTGCCCCAAAACTCAAAAAAGCTCACGTGTTTAGCCACGTCTATCCTGATGACATGGATATCTTATTTTTAAAATGGTGGTGTTGTCCCAAGTGGTTTCCTTTCTTTCTTTTCATTTTTCTGATAACCTTTCACGTTCACAAATGAAAAGTTTTTGTTTAATTAAATAATTTAAATAGTTTAAATTTTATTAAATTTTAGCAATACTTCTAGAAGTTTCTTCTTAAAAGTTTTATAGAAAATACAAGGAAAAAAAAACCCCACCTTAAATTTTTTTTTTTGTCAAATTATTATTTTTAAAATATAATAATAATATAAAAAAAATTTCCATTTAAAAAAGTAAATTAATACATAAATATCAATAGAGCTTCTAATTAAAATAAGGTATGTGTTTGGTAATTGTTTTCGAAAACAATTTTGAAAATAGATTTTTAGAACAGTTTTTGAAAGCCTTATTCTCTGATTTTTGTAGAACAACCCTGAAGTACTAGAGATCTTGTACACTCAAGATCTTCTATTTGATGACTCTATCTCAATCTTAGCACCTTAAAGGATGGGGTCAAGAAAGCAAAATCACAAAAGCAGAAGAAGAAAATCAATAGAGAAACACCTTTTATATAGGTTGCCAAATCATGACCACTCCAAGATCAAGGCAAACACCCTTATCATTGCTTGCCTACTAATCTCTTGGAAAAAGAATCCATTAGTCACATTGACTTTTGATTTTCCCGCATGTTAAATCCTAAAAGCAAGGAAATAGGAGGTGAGAAGTTGTAGGAAAAAAAAAAATGAAATGTGGAAACAAAAGGCATTAGTGGCTAGTTATCAGGAGAGGTAATCGGGGGTGCCCATTGAGTGGTGAATTGGTCTATATCCTTGGACCATCCATCCTTAACAAGAAAGATCTCTAACTCTTAGGAGCATTTAATGTGATATGATAGATATTAAATATGATTGGATGATACTCTCATGGTTACAAATGTGTAAGGCCACCCCTAAACGAGAAATCTCTAATCATTATCTAATATTGAGGTATGGACATTTAAGCACTGATCAACCATCGACATGGTAATCGCTCTTAACTAACTTAAACCCTCCCTTTAAATACCTCTAAAGGCATCAACAATAAAGGAAGAAAAGAATCATTCCATCTCTCCCTTTGATTTCTACTTATCATAACCTTGTTTTTTTTCATTGCACCATATGATCGTTCGAGGTTAGTGGTCATTTTGCACCCTACTCGCCCTTACCCCCACCTTGACTACCTTTTTCCATCCATTATAGTAGGAAGTCGACCTATTAATTTCCTTTAACAAAAGTTCTTCATTAAGGCAATAAAGAGGACACAACATAATCTAATATCATTTAACCAATATTTTCACCTTAGATATATGTATCATTAATTTTCATCATGGAGTCCAACAAGCTATGTATGCTCAAAAATATTAGCATGTTTGATTGACTTGTTAGCACGAGTTAGGATAAAAGAAGAGATAACATATTATATCTTATGTTAACAATGAGATATGATAAGTTATATTCAACTTCATTTTTTTGTATCCTCTTTAAATGAGATATAGTAATCCTAAGTTGAAATATGAAAAATATACATATTCCATGGATCATAAGTTTATTTCTTTCATCCATTTTTTTTTTTCATTTTTAAAAGTAAAATATTTTGCAAAAAAAAAAATGACTAAAAAATTAAAATTTTAGTTTGGACAAAAAGAATTTAAAAAATACATGTAGATACTACCGAATAATACTAATATATTAGTATTATTTAATAATCTATACAAATGCTTTTATATATTTAACAAAATGATGTGATGTCTTTTACTTATAAGTTTTAACTATTTTAATCATAAATATTATTAACAAAGAAATAAAATTTACCTAATAAATATTAAATTCCTAGAAGATTCCAAATGATACTAAAATGTCAGAAATTTTCATAATATTTTTTCAAAGTAGCAAGTTGTTGTGAAAACATTTTATTTTGAAACAATTAAACCACCCAATGATAATGCAATGTTTTCGTTTTGTTGTTTTATTCCATGGATCATCTGGCTTGAATATACAATATCAGAATATATATACTTGTAAATAACTCTAAGATGATCCTATAGCATAGTATCCTATGATGCGTAATCTATCATATCAATGAGACAATTCATATATCAAGAAAACCAAGATTGCAACCATTTAGAAAAGATAAATTATAAAATTAATAAAATATTTAATTATATAGGGGTATAATAAAACATATATAAAACAAAAAATAAATAAATATAATAACATAGAATTGAAGTCACTATAACAAATTTGGTTTGTTGTTGAGCATGTTTCAATGTTGGCCTTAGTTACAACATGAGTCTTTGCTTTGTCAAATTCCAATGAGATGTAGGCTTGCTGAGGAAGACAGTTTTTTTTTCACATAGGGTTTCTTTCTTTCTTTATTTTTTCTTCTTGTTGAGAAGCTCTCTTGTCAAGTCCTGATCAATCCGTCATTTTGCAAGACTCGCAAGACTGTTAAGAAGAAACAGAGCTCAGAGAATTACTCAAATTCACATCAATGTTGATAATATCAAGTGTTTTTTTTTTTTCATTGGAAATGATGAATTCAATGTTTTAAAACCATCAATGGTGTGGGGGAGAAGTTCATGTTACAAAGAAATAATGATGACTTTGATGGAAAGGGTAATGATGAACCATTGCTTCTTCAGATGTAACAAGGGAACATATCCAAGAAGATGAATAGAACAACAATAAGCTTCCAACACTAGCGTCGTGGCACAGCACGCTTCACTTGCCATGTGAGCTCCCATTCGAAGACTGCGTTGTGGCGATTGACATTGCTTAATGTTATGAAAGTTTGGTCATATACTTTGAACGCTCATTAATTCGCTCTTCCTTTTTCCCACATAAAACTGAAATTTGCAATGTGATTTAGGATTATGGTTTTACGTTGGCAGAATATTCAAGGTTTTATGTGGGCAGAAGAGAAGGTGAATAATGGGCTTGAGAAGTGACATGACAAAGTTTCATAACTTAAGGCATTGCATCGCACAACTGAAGTATTCGATGGGAGATTCACATTGGCAGTGAACATCAAAATAGTTCACGGTCATCTCCGCATTGCTGTGTCAGGGAGGATTACAATCCTTCCTTGGATAGAACCTGCGAGATAATATATTGTGTGCATTCCTTCTCTATGGCAATTAAGTATGCACCATGCCAAACCTATGTTCATCAGCTTCCGGATGAGATTTCTGTCTTCTTTATGACTTTGCCTAAATGCGCAGCATTTTCTCTTCAGGGGAAAAAAATGATGAGTTAGATGAATCTCTGAAATGATTTAGGTTAAAGGAAGTAAAATATGCATTTTTGCCCTTTTACCATCAAAGATTTGTGTGTTTCTTAACCTGAAACGATTGGATATTCACTTAATATAAACAGCACAAGCAATTTCATGAACTTCTGCAACATTAAGGTTAAGCAGACATGTAAAAATCTTTTCCTAAAAATTGGCATATTCATCGTATGGCAATTTGATACAATTGCAAGCATTCTGATTGATCTTCGATTCAACATAGTATGTCAAACAGAGTTGCATCAGTTTCTTGATGTATTGGATGTGTCTACTTCGTTTTTATGTGTATGTTTCATGTGTTTTTATGATCTTAATGTAGTGGAAAAAGAAAGTTTCCTCTCAACTTCACAAAAGGACAACATAGTAAAAAGAAAAAAAAAAAAGGCACATAAGAAGAAACTGAAAGGCAAGGAGCAGTTTCTGATGAAACTAAGGAGTCAATTGGTAAGAAACTCCACTAGAGCAATGGATGAGAAATACATAATGTGTGAGGTTTTTATTCGGATCATGTGATCTCGCACTTGAATATATTAGACAACAGTCTTCTTGTGCTTAGCAAATCCTATATCAAGCCCATTTTGGTGTCTTAACAGCTACAGTGACATCACTCACGCTATGTATTTTACTACGTCTCCATGATGAGTCTTGCTACCTGGAATCCAAACTTGCAAAATCCTGAAGTTTTTTTATTTTCCATTTAATAACCGGAACTTTCTAACTAAGCAAGAAGAAATAGAAAGGGGATTTAATCGCAATATTTTCTGATAACAATGTAAACCCTTAATTGACTTCCATGTTGGCAAGTAAAGCTTCAGTGCGAAACAACACCTTGATCCAGTGCAGCTCCCTACCGAGGGTCACAAGATCTAAGCCCAATGTAATGAGGCCAGCAGAAAAGAAACAGTTACAAATTTCGTTCTCGCTTCAAAGGTTTAACCAATAAATCTAATATAGATGCTCAGTTTTTTTGTCGCATACTTATGATTGGCTTGCCAAGTCACTAAGCCGGTGAGTGAACATGGAATTTTGATTATCATGCCAAATCATGCCATATCTGCTCATATTTTAATATTTCGTTCATGAATGAGAGAATATTTCAAGGTGTTACAGACAAAAGTAACCTGAGATTGTTCCATGTGGTTGCAGGTATTGGTATGAGTTTCCAATAAGATATGATCTTTTGAGTAAGACACGAGTGGAGACGTTCCAACTCGCCATACCAAGTCCTTGGGGTGCACCATGCACTCTTTGACACCATGGGAATGTGAACTACAGCAGTCTTCCATGACAATTGAGCAAGCGGCATTTACTCATCAGGATCCTTTGGAAACAAAGAAGAAAGTTCAGTAAAACTAATGCAAAGGTTTTATATTTTGCAAGAAATCAGCAAACAAGTTTGAAGATAAATATCTTCGACTCAGCAACCAACAAATTACGAGTTGAACAACTTTTGAAAGGAATAAAAAAAACTGCATTGAAGTTTGATTTATGCAAATTGAAGAAACACAAATACATAACATCAATAGAATTCATCATGCACTCTATTTAAATTCTATATCAATATCTATCATCCAAAAAGATTCCAGAATGTATATCATTATAGTTTACGCATTTTCGGTTGGACCATGTTTGCCAAAAATCATTGAAACATTTCCAAGATTCAAAAAAAATAAAAAAAATGCCAACGAACATTTCGATATAGAAATCTTGAACTGAGATTTGATATGATTTTGGTACAGATACAATAAGGGCATGTTGGGATTCATCATGAAATGAAATCATTCCACTATCTTGCATTTGGAAACAACTCCTTCCATGGGACACCAAAACCATCTTAGAACAACCCAAATAACCGGAATTCGCAAGACCTAAAAGCACCCCTAAACTCGTTTGCTGCCGAGAAATGGGGAAAGACAAGAAAAAACAAACTACATCTAAATCCAGAATCTCATTTTCTGTGCTCCAGAAATTAGAATCAAGTAAGCCCAACTACCTAAATCTAGTTACCTAAAACAAAATTTCAAATTTCTTTTCCTCCAACTATTTCAGCAATCAAACAGAAATCGAACAAACAAGAATCAGTGGAATCAAAACCTCAAGGGTGATATTGATCGTCGTTCATGGGCGCCGAGATTATATGCCTGTCACAGGACCCACACTACGTGCAAGCTTCAATCTTCGGGATCGTTGCAGCTCCACTAACAACAACCGACAAAAAGATCAAAATTCTGGAAATTTCTCGGAACAAACAACATGAACCAAAAAAAAGAATTCTGGCTAAAGAAAATAATAAATAATAATAAATTATAATTCGGGAATCAAACAGAACCATAAACAAAACCCGAATCCAACCTTGATTCTCTCTGAAAGATATAGAAGACTCTTCCCAGTTGGAGTTCAACCCAAGAATGGCGGAAGCATGGGAAATTGCGTAGTGGCAGCTTAGAGCATGTCATTGCCACGAAAGAAAAATCCAGAATATGAAACCGTTGTTAGAAAAGAGCAGTAACAGAAAGAAATGCCAAGAATAATGAAGAAAAAATTGAGAATTTGAGAGTAGAAAGAGATAAACAGAAATGAGAATGTAACTGATACTGATGGGTAAATAGAGTAATCGATAGATCAAGTAGAGACCAGAGGGAGGGAACCGGAGGAGGGAGTTAAGGCGCTTCAGATGGCATGGTTCAGGTTGTTTAGCAATCCTTCGATTAGCAGAACTGATACCGTGCCTTCCGCTACCAAAATTACTAAACCACTTTTCCTTCCACCCTATTTTCTAATTCTCTTTTCTTCTATTTAAATAGAAGCTAAAATGGAAAATAATCCTACTTAAAAATACTTCAATTTTTAATATAAATATAATATTAATTAATTATAAAAAATGTAATTTCATTTAAAAAGTTAATATAAAAATGAGGATATTTTAAGCGCTCTATAAATCTATTTAATTTATTTTAATGGACAACAACCCTTTTTTTTTTTTTTATAATAATAATTGTCTTATGAATAATGTGAATTTCTTAGAGGTTTTCATGCCGACAAAAATTTATTTTAGAATTGAATTTTTTTTCATTTAAAAATTATTTTATTCAATTTAATCAATTTTTTACTTTAACAAAGATAGAAAAAGAGAGAGGTTATTTTAGGAAATAAAAAATTGGGACCATTTTGGTAATTGTTTTTTTAAATGGTTTTAAAAAATAGTTTCTAAGAACAGTTTTTAAAAATCGTTTTTTGATGTTTTGTAGAAAAAAGTCTGTTTTGAGAGCTTAAAAATGTTTTTAATATTCTTTTAAATATGTTTTAAAAATAATTTTTTGTTAACCAAACTTTTATTAGAACCAAACTTTTTTCCCAATAGAAAAGAGACAAAAAACAGACTAGAATAAATACTAAATATTAGAATCACGGATTTGTCATTTTTCCCTAGAAAATTTCATTTTCTCCAAAAACTTCAACAAACGCCTACATCTTAAAAGGCTTTAATCTTTGGATGATAACAAACCATTTATGCTAATATAGTCGTGACGGACGTAAACAAAATAGAAAACCAAAAGCAATGGGAAAAAAAAAGGAAAGTGTCAAAAACTTTACATAAAACAAGCCAAAAAGAAGATTGGGACCAACCTCAACCTTGATGTTTGTATCAACAATGTGCTCTCCACAGTGGCCCAATGGTGGGGATAGGGTTTTGAGAAATTCACAGAGAACAGAGGCACAGGGTGGGAAGTTGGAAAGTAACAAATAGTAATAAAATTGGGTTTTGTTATGTTATGTGGATTGATGGGGTATTTGAACATTAGTTTTGGAAGAGTCATTTAATAGTAGTTTATGAAGAAGCATTGGGGCCAAAACTCGGAATGCTATTTTAGCAAAAAAAATAGTTTGGGGCAAAGATACATTTCATATAAAGAATATCATTTGCTCTTTATAAAATTATGTTCAACTAACCATTTTATTGCCACATGGAGCAATGTTTATATTTTTTTCAAATTTAAATTGAAGCCTCGTTCCAATTGAGACTTCAGTTATTATTATTTTTTTTGCTTTAAATTAATAAAATATTAAATTTTAAATTATTATTGAAATTTTTTTAAAATATACTTTAATAATAAAAATTTATATATATTTAAACTTAAAGATCTTAATATTACTTTATAAGATACGATAAATATAATAATAATATTTTATTTACAATTAATTAATATCTTTAAAAATAATAAATTTATATGACTTAAATAAATATAAAATTTATAATTTTTAATTTAAGTTATATTACATGTTATTAGGGAGGGACATTCTTTTCCATAATATAAATGTTAATGAGTTTTTTTTTTTTTTTTTGTGATTTTGATGAAACACTAAACTTACATTTTGGGTGTATTCTTTATCTAATTAATTTTATTAATCTAATTTTAAAATGTGATCTTTAAGACATATATATTGTGGCATAAATATAGTTTTTTTTTTTACGTAATTATAAATACATGCTTAAATAATTAAAAATCTATTATAGAAACTTAAGAATTCTAATTTTAATAAAAATAATTTATAAAATATAATAAATTAATTATTAAAAATCACAATTAATATCTTAAATATAAATTATATATTTTTATTTATTTAACTTCATATAATTTATTATTTATTGATAAATAAAATATCAATTATTATTATATTATCAATTTATCTTTATTGAAGTAAATATTAATTTTAAGTTTAAATATATACATTTTTATTATTAAATTATATTTTTTTCATAATATATTAATTTATATTTTTTAATTAATTTTAAAGTAAAATAATAATATATAATGACCTCATGCAATGAGGCTTTAAGTTAAAAAATGAAGCTCGGTTGGCTGAGACTTCAACTTAGATTTTTGAAAGAAAAATTATGACTGACTCTCTGTGGCAATAAAGGGTATTGTTGCCCCAAAACTAAAAAAACTACGTGTTTTGCATGTAATCCTGATGACTGTGGAATATCTTATTTTTAAAATGGCAGTGCTGTCTCAGTGGTCTTCCTTTCTTATTTTTCAATTTTTTTGATAATTCACGTTCCATATGAAAAGTTTTTGTTTAATTAAATAATTTAAATGTTTAAATTTTTAATTTTAGCATAATTTAGAAGTTTTCTTAAAGTTTTGTTAGAAATACAAGGGTAAAAAATAAAACACACTTAATTTTTTTTTGTCACATTATTATTTTAAAATAATAATAATAATATAAAAAAATATCCGTTTAAAAAAGTAAATTAATACATAAATACTCAAATAGAGCTCTAATTAAATTAAGGATGTGTTTTGGTAATTGGTTTTCGAGACTTTTTGAAATAGATTTTTAGAACAGTTTTTGAAAGCTATTCTCTTATTTTTGTAGAACAACCCTGAAGTATCTAGAGATCTTGTACACTCAAGATCTTCTATTTGATGACTCTATCTCAATCTTAGCACTTTAAAGGATGGGTCTTTGGAAGAGAGGATAATATGATTCTCTTCTCTTTAGAGGTGATTGAAACCTTAACCCTTAAGGGGTATTTACAGAATTCTTTAATTGGGTTTAAGTGACTTAAACTCACAAAAGGCTTGTGTCACTTAATTTAACCCAAAATGGGTCCTAATGATTATTAACCTACAGCATCTAATTATTAATTAATTATTTAATCAGAGATTTGGTTCATTAACCCATTTGCAACTCTCATAATTAATAAACAAATGTTTTTAATGTACAAAGTGAACGCTAGAGTAATAATCCTCAAAATAGTGTCATCAAGGTATATGAGTTTGATGAGGAACCACTAGAGTCCATAGGATAATTACTTTTCAAAAAATCAATGTTTGAGTTTGATTCACACTCTACTATAGATAATCGATTACACTCATAATAATATTAGAATACACGAGACAAACCAGGCTTGACGAACTATCTACACTGCAAACTGTTTATAATAGTGTTCATATAAAAAGGTAGTGTTATAACTAATAAGATTTCTACAATAATTGAGCCATATTCTTTATTAGCGATTAAATTACATATTGTAGCTTAAAAAAGTTATTTTAAATTCCTTAAGGATTAAATTGTGCGCCATAGATGTCCTAATAGATGCATTTTGGATCGCCAAGGGAACAACTGTTTAATACATGAATATCATGTGGCTCTAATGAGAACGCTATTACTTTCGGTTCCATAAAATAGTGACCCAATCTGGGGAATATATAAAAATATGGATTTATCTTGTAGGTCAATTCTATATTAATTTTATACAGTCAAATTTCAAGGTTGAGAGTTCATGTAGTATAGTAGCTTTGGTAAATCATGATAATCAATAGTTTTCTTTATGATTATTAAGTCTTGTGGCTAATGTGGATCATACACTGTGACTCACATATAATAACCATCCGATGGCAGATAACTATCTCCCATTATGAGGTGGTGTGCTCATATCATGAACTATTGTGGACAACTTATTTACTTACAAGAATTCATGATTGTGTCAGTTATGTACTCTAGTGCACGATAAGTCATGTAAATGATAAGGAAATTAGATTGAATGTTCAAATCGATGTAATTCAGGGATAACAATGGATGTTAATCTTTTTGTTTCTGTTGGGTAACTCTGAATTACTCCATTCACCTGCCTATGGATGATAAGGTGGCCTGCAGAATGTCTATCTAAGGCTCTCTAAATTATTGCAACGGATAAAACATGTATTCAATAAATATGGATTATAGAAAACATACATAATGAGTAATAAAACATGATACTTTGATCAGATATTCTAAGAGCATTCACGATGTAGCTAACCTCTAAAGTCATAAAGGATCTCATAAAAACCATGATATTCCGTTGATGCTCTTCTTGGTGTCTAGGCACTAAGATAGTGGATTAATGATGGAGTTATGGTTTCTCTCAGACTGGATGGGAGAATGGTAAGACTTAGAACCTAACCGTATAAAGGAGTATTTATATGACTTATTATTGGGTTTGAATGACTTAACAATGGGTTTGTGACACTTAATTTTAGCTAAAAGGTTGCTATTGATTATTACCATTAAAGCTTTTAATTAATATGTCCATCAAAATACATAACTTACTTGTGAACTTACATTTACCAAAAGCTTATGCAAAAATGAACTAAAACCTTCAACATGCATAGTGTAGCTAATAGGAATAGTGAGCTTAGAGGGGGACGATTGGGACTACAGGGGTATTGATCCCTCATAATCAAAACTTTGAAATTAATCAACATTCACTACAGAGAGTTTAATTGATCTAAAGCCTAATATTTACAAGAACATCAAGTGTTTGGGTCGTGACCTACTATCATGCATAAGATCTCATGACTAGTATCTAATCAATAAGGTAGTGATATCACTTATCAAGATTACCTCTTATATCCTTAAGTTACAGATCCCAATTATTATGTGATTAGTTGACATACTCTAACTCTTAGAAGCATATGTCAAATTGCATTAAAGGAATTACTGTGACCATAAATTCATGATCGATGTCTTTGTCATCTAAGGTAACAACACTATCTCAAATCATGAGATATATTGTGTTCTATTGAAATATTATTGTACCGAACTCCATAACAGTAAGCCAATCTATAGGGATATTTGATACTTTAAGGTTTTACTCAAAGTCACAACCTTTTATTGATTTTGACAACAAACCAATATCCTCTTAAGGTTGGAGTCTATGTAGTATAGGTAGCTTGGTGTCAGACTAATTGAATAGTCTTGGCGTTATGGATTCACGGTAGGTCGCTGTCTGTGATCACATCACATGATTACGCATGGGAAACCTATGACTTGTGGACTGCCCAATCCATAAGACAACTGTGGAACTTATCACTTAGAAAGAACTTGACTTGTATTTTGTGACTTTATGCACCAGGTCATGTACATGTAAGAGACATTGGTTGAATGCTCATTAATAAAATAACCACATGGAATAGCAGGGGATAGTTAGTCTAACTTTGTTACATATTGTTTTTACTTTAAGGCTAATACTAACTATTAATAATGTCTTGATTTTTAGGAACTCATCCAAAATATAAACTACTCAACTCCATGAATTGTGATATTTAATTGAAAAATCTATTACTATATGTTAAATACCAATCATTCTCCTGGAAATATATGATTAATATTAAAGGAATCTCACTTTCGTAAGGTCAAAGTTCGGCTAATGCAAATAATGCACAGTCTCTTAGTTAGACATCTGTAACACAGTATTTTTGGAGAGGTCATAAGTCAACCTGATAGTCATTCATCATGAACGCCGTAGAATTGTACAATGTAACCATAACCTAGTATTAACCATGAAAAACGCATCTCGATGAGCAAGACTAAGTGATCTACCATTTTGAGGTAGAGAATTATGGCTTTTGTGATTGTTAAAGTTTAATCGAATATATCTTGTAAGAACATGAATTGGTCTTCGCATACACTCCTAGTGTATTCAAGTATTTAGAATATAAAATGTATAGAATAATGCTCAAACAAGTAATATCAAATAGATAATGGCAATAGATAGAAAAATTAATATCATATAAAATAGATGAATTCAGTTTGCTAGATCATATTCTACTTGAGAGCTCTATATAATAGATAATTATTTCATAGGTATGAATTCTAACAATGGATTTCAGGTATACACGTTAGAGTTGAGAAGGGTTTCAATGTGGAAGGACCTATGATTGTGAATGCTCTTGTTTATCTTAGTTGTATGTGTGAAAGATTACCTTTTGATATATGCTGATTGGATTTTTGGTCATCTCTATCATGGGTGTTTTCTGGATTTAGGTGATACTTCTATTCTTTTTTATGTAAGAGTCCTAATAGGTTCTGATTTTTAACAAGGAAATTTCATTCTTAGGGTTTTGCTTCTTATTCCTGCCTTTTGGTGATGCTAAGAAACTTATTACTATTCTTGATTTAATTCCAACTAGATAAGATACTGGATTGTGTTTGAGATAGAAGATGCTATGTTACTATTTACAGAAGGATAAGGATCCTCTGAAAATGTTATACGGGATATGTTACTTGATAACTTGGACTTTGTAAGTTTCATAAAAGGGGAGTTAGACAACATGGATAAATATTAAAAAAACAAAAACCCGAAAAAGAAGATGATGGGAGGGGAAATTGTTTCTATACCCTCTCAAAGGCTAAGGGAAGGTTGGTCTTACTTACGACCTTAACCTTTGTACTAGGAGACATCCTATTCTCTATATTTTTTTTAAGAGTCATAGGATTCTCAAGACATCACAATCCACCATTTCTTGCGGAAATGTTTAGGTGTTAAGTTTTTGACCTAGTAAGATAAGAACTTTTTAATCAGTTCATGGTAGCTTGGAGTCATGTTCATGACCACGATTGTCATGAGAAGACTCACAATATCAGGATTGAATTGATACAACAACACTCTCACAACCTTCAAATGCTCTATTGGAATGTATCTCTTGACAACATATGGAGGCTAGATTTGATCCTCGTGAAACAACCATAAAAACTTCACCGAGAAAAGGATTTCGAATTGTTGGTTTAACGTAATAACATCTCTAGAGGGAGTCATAGGTGCTATCTTGAAGACAAAAAAAAAAGTTAGATAAAATGGAGAAAAGTTGCAAGGATAAAGGAATAAGGGTAGAAGAAGGTAAGAAAGCAAAATCACAAAAGTAGAAGAAGAAAATCAATAGAGAAACACCTTTTATATAAGTTGCAAAGTCATGACCACTCTAGAACTATTGTCACATCTGACTGGTTGTTTTCCGCTGTTAAATCTAAAAGCAAGGACAATAGGAGGTGAGAAGTTGATTAGAAAAAAAAAATGAAATTAGGAAACAAAGCTATATGACTAAGTAGTATCAGGAGAGTAATCGGAGAGCGGGTGCTATGGAGTAGTGAATTGCGTCTTATATCTGGCATCCTCCTTAGACAGAAGATCTAGCTAAAACTCTTTGAGGCCCAGCATTTAATGTGACGTTCCTCTAGTGGATTAAATATTAAATAATTCATACTTGTTTGACACTCTCAGGGTTACTATGTTTAAGAACCACACCTAAAACGTAGCGTTTATTATCTCAATATGTGGAGGTATAGGAACATATGTAAAGCATCCTAATCCAACGCAGTAGTCGCCATGGTAATCACGCTTATACCTTAACTTTAATACCTTCCTCATATAATATAGCTCTAATACTGGCACAATCAAAGAAGTACAAAAGATCATTTCCCATTTCTTCCTTTTGATTTCTACTTATTCGATTAACCTTGTTTTTTTTGTGCTCACCTCAATCGTCGAGATGTAGTGTCTTTCTGCAGCCTACCCCTTACCCCACCTTGATCTAAAAACAATACTTTATGTCATCCATTATAGTAGCAAGTCACCTATAATCTTTAAAACAAATGTCTCTTTCATTAAGGCAATAAAGAGGCACAACATATTAATATCATTTAACACAATATTTTCACCGCTTTGATAGTTGTATCATTTAATTTTCATCTTGGTAGATCCAACAGACTATGTTGCTAAAATAATTAGATGTTTGATTAACTTGTTAGCACGAAGTTAGGATAAAGAAGAGTAAATATTATATCTTATGTGATCGGTAACAAATGAATCATGATAAGTTATATTTAACTTCATTTTTTGATCCTCTTTAAATGAATATAGTAATCCTAGTTGAAATATAAATACTACATATTCCGCATGATATAAGTTTATTTCTTCATCCATTTTTTTTAATTTAAAGTAAAATATTGAATAAAAAAATACTAAAAAATTAAAATTTTAGTTTGACAAAGAATTTTAAAAATTAATGTAGAATCTAACGAAATACTAATATATAGTCTTATTAATATCTTTACTATAATTTTTAAATATTTTAATCATAAAGCTATTAATAACCAAAAAATAAAATGTACTAATAATTCATAACTCTAGAAGATTTCCAAACGATACCAACATGTTAAAATTTATATATTTTTTCAACAGTACAAGATGTTGAAAAAATTTTTTATTTTGAACAACATATTAAACATGAATTTCGTTCTTTGTTTAATGCCTTTTATAAACAAAATAAGAGATCGTCTAATTAATATCTCAATCAAACTATATTATATCCAATGGCTTCATCTGCATGATATACTATTTCAGAATATAATTTACTTGTAGCAATGAATTTCTAGATATCGTAAATCCTTCATATAAAGTTTAGACTAATGTTTAAGAATTCTCTCTTCTATTGTTCATTTCAATGAGCATTATGGGCTTGCAATAGGTTTCTGTTCTTTCTTTGTTGAGAAGCTCCTCATGTGTTCAGTCCTGATCTTATTCACTCATTTAGCCAGACTTCTAAGACTGTTAGAAAGCAAACAGAGCTTCAGAGAAATTTACTCAAAATTCAACACACATTGTTGATATATCAAGTGTTTTTTTTTTGTTGTTTTTCCATTGAAATGATGAATCTTCAAATGTTTACAACACCCCAATCGTGGAGAAGTTCATGATTGACAAAGAAAAATATGAGACTTGGATGAAATTATGACTGAAACCGAATGCTTCTTGAGGCTGTAACAAGCGCGGGAACACTATCAAAAGAAGACAATTTCAACAATAAGCCTTCCCAAACCCGGTAGCGTCTTGCGACAAGCACTCGATTCATGCCAATGTAAGGCTCCCATTTAGAAGACTGCAGTTGTGCGATTGCAGATTGCCTCTAATGTTATGAAAGCTTTGGTCATGTACTTCTGATCTATTATGCACTTCTCTTCTTCCACATAAAACCTTTGAAATTTGCCACTAAACCATTTATCTAAGTGTTACTACACATTTTCTATCAATAGTTCTATGTTTCAAACGATATTAATTCATTGTAAATCCATCATATATAAGCTAATATTAACGGAATTCCTGAACCCACTCAAAATAGCTCACCCGTCAACTCCAGATTAGCATAGATGTCAGGAAGTTACAACTCCCTTCTTGGATAGATCTGCAGAGACAATTATATCACAGATGCAACTTCTTTCTGATATGCATATAAAGTTGCACATAACACTATGTTACCTTCATAGTTCTGGAGCAGTGATGTATTGCGTCTCTTACTGATAACTTTAGCACTTAAATCCGCAGAATTCTCTTCAGAGAATGGAAAACATGAATGAGCGTTTAGAGAAATCATCTGGCATGATAGGTTAAGAGAGTAAAATCATGCCCTTTTCAATTTTTACCATCCAAAAGATTTGTGTGCGTTACTAAACTGAAAGAATTGATATATCACTTAATAACTAATTACAGCACAAGCCATTCATAAATTTGCCACAATAAAAGTGTAAAGAACACATGTACATACTTTACCTAAACAATTGGCAATTCATCGTCCTATGGCAATTGATACAATGCAGCATTCAGATTCGATCTTTCAAGATTCAACTATATGATATTCCAAACAGGTTGCATCATTTTTTATGGATTGAGACTGTGTCTACTTTCTTTTTATGTGTATGTTCATTGTTTTATGTTCTTCTCAATGTATGAATAGACAAGTTTCTCAATCAAAAGGCAATCGTCAAATAGAAACCCAAAACAAAAAAAGCACAAAAAGTAACAGAAGAACTGAAACAAGGAAGCAGAGTTTATGAGAAACAAAGGACTCAACTTGTTAAGAACTCCACACTAGAGCACATGGAAGATGAGAAATACTTCATGTGTGAGCAGTTCATCGGATCCATTGATGTGATCTCGCATGAATTTTTAGACACCAAGTCTCTTCTTTTGTGCTAGCAATTCCACTAAATCCGCCCATTATTGGTTCTTACACTCCAGGACGTTCGTCACCGCTATATTTTCACAACCTCTCTCACTGATATTTGTCTACCCAAGATCCAACATGCCAAAACCTGAAAAGTTTTTATTTTCCATTTCATAACCAATCTTTAAGATCAAGACAGAAATAGAAAGATGTTAATCCAAATTTTACCTGAATAAAATGTAAACCCTTTGACCCTTCA
The DNA here is from genome assembly GCA_037355405.1 of Vitis amurensis. NCBI lineage: Eukaryota > Viridiplantae > Streptophyta > Magnoliopsida > Vitales > Vitaceae > Vitis > Vitis amurensis. Next base: position 30,740 of record JBAPGN010002568.1, on the reverse strand, counting down.
TGTTGCGCAAGTAAAGCTCAGTTGCGGAACACAACACCTTCGACCAGTTCGCAACCCTCCTACAGGATCCACAAGAGCCTAAAGCCAAATGTTAATGAGCCAATAGAACAAAGAAGTCAACATTACAATTTGTTTCTCGATACTTCAAAAGGTTTTACCACAATCGTAAATCTAGGCTTTGTTTTTGTCCAAATAACTTACTATTGCCTTTCAAGTCACTACGGCCGGTCAGTGCATGGATTTTGAGTACTCGTCCAAATCTTGCCATAGTCTGCCCAATATATTATAATATTTCGCTTATGAATGAGACAATATTTCAAGGTGTTTTAAGACAAAGAATAACCTGAGATTAGTTCCCAGTCCGGTGCAGTACATCAGTATGAATGTTCCATTAAGATTCTAGATCTTTGAGTAGAGCACGAGTGACGTTTCAACTCGCTCATACTCAAGCCTTTGGGTGCACCCAATGCCACCCTTTGCACCACATAGGAATGTCGACTCGGCTGGTTTCCATGGTTTCAATGAAGCCAGGGCATTTACCTCATCATATCACTTTGAAACAATGAAGAACCGTTTCAGTAAAACTAAATGCACAACACATTTCGAATAGAAATCTTGAACTGGATTTCGAATCAGTATCTATTGTACCAAGATACAATAAGGGCATTTTTGAATCAATATGCAAATTGAATCATTCACTATGACTATCCTGATCGTGAACAACTCCCTTTCCAATAGGACACCAAAAACACACTTTATCAAAACCAAACTTCACACCGAATCCAGAACCAACAGCACTCCCTAAATCTTCGCGAGATTTACGACATAGATGTAATACGTGATAGTAACTACAATCCACGATCCCACAATCCGAATCTATTGTTTGCGCCAAGAATTACCGAGAGGTTCAAGTTAAGCCCCACAGCATACAGACTTTACTACCTAACAAAAACAAAAAAATTTCAATCTCTCCTTTTCATTACAACTTGTATCTCAGTAACAAACAGGCAAAATCCCGAAAGCAAACAAAAACATCAGTTGATCCAAACTCAGGGTGAGATCTGATCCCTCCTTTCATTGGGCGCACGCATTATCATGCTGCACAGGAACCCCAATACTCGCCAGACTTCCATCTCATTCGCATCGTGCACTCCACTAACAAACACCCAACCCCAACCCCAAAAAAGATCAAATCTGGAAAAAAATTCTCAGGAACAACACACATGAACCCAAACAGATTCAGCTTAAGGAAAAATTAAATAAATTAAATAAATAATGTCCAAGGAATCAACAAACCATGAACAAAAACCCCAGAATACCAAACGATTATCTCTCTAAACAAGGTATACAGAAGACTCTTCTCCAGCTTGGAGTCCAACAAGAGCGGAAGCCGGCGGAATTGCGTTAGTGGGCTGCATAGAAGCATTCATTGCCACAACAAACCCAGAAAAGAAAATGCTAAGAAAAATGACGAGAAAAAAATTGGAGAATTGAGGAGGAGGGAATAAACTGTGAGTGAAAGCTGAATGTCTGCTCGGCATTAGGCGCACTTAGAGTATTTTAGATGAAGTAGAGAGCAAAGGGAGGAACCGAGGGAGGGCAGGTAAGCGCCCACACGGGTCGATGCATATTAGATTGTTCCAAGTTACACGGTTAACTTTTACAATCCCCCATCGATGATGCCAGGGTATGCTGTCATAACATGTGCTTGATATTTCCTATTATATTTCACTATTTTTTTTTAATATCGAAAAAAGTGCACTAAATTTGGATGCCTTTTCTCGATTTAAAAATTATCTTTTATTCATAGTAATTTTTATCATCCTCTCCCTTATTGCCTCTGAGGCGTGTGTTATACTAAGTTGTCCTACTTCTTTTGTTAAATTTTATTATTAATGATTATCATGATACACACTACCAAAGTAACACAAACATTCAATTGGTTACCGAGTTTCTCGCATAATCTTGATGACTACATGTTTATTAATATTTATTCTTAATATAAAATTATCCAACATTAGAAATATTTTATATTGATAAAGGAATTCTTATATTCCGATTTTCGAAAGAATCGAGCATAATAATTTTCATCATTTTGATATCAAGAAGAATTAAAGAACAAATGGATATTAATATCATTTTTATTTATAATATTAAATACAATATATACTGCGCGAGGAGAGGTATGTTTACGATTGATGATGTTCTGTATTATTCATAAATATTGACAAATAAACCTTTTCGAATTAGGGTATATTACCACATTTAGAAGGAAAAGTAATTAACCTAGACGTAAGTGGCAAAAAATATGATTTTGAGAAGAATGGTAGCTTAGGGGGTGATAGTCATTGTGGTCAGATAATAGAGTGTGACGTTCAACGAATCTTTTTCTGATTAGGCGTCCTATGCTTCCTATACCGTGGCGGATCTACGAGAATGCCCCCAGTAGATGGGAATAAGAGTCAGGGTCGTTGTAGATACATCTGGGGATGATTTCCTACGCTAGGGAGACTATTAATGAGAGATGCGAGATGCCTCCAACTCAGTCGTAAAATCGACAAGGCACATCAATGCCACGGTCTACATCCAGGGTCTAGAGTAAGGATGTATGCGGGAGAAGTAGGAAACACGCGAGTTGGTTGAGAGTAGTAGCTCCCTTATTCTTATTTATCTGTACACCGTCATCTATGCGACAAGGGCTCGTGAGATCCTTGATAGTTCGGGAGGAGCATGCTGACTCTGTCGATTAGGCACGCTCTCGATCGTTATTGGGTGTACTTAGCCCTCAGAATAAAAAGTGAGGCTGCTTTTTCTGCCGGGCTTACGTCGGTGCCTGTATTAGTTTTTATTTTATTTTTAAAATATCTTGAGTTTTGGTGGCATGGGGGCTTTTCTTTGATGCCTCAGGGGGAGTAGTCTTACCAGTCTATCGCTTTCTTTTCTTTTGTGAATGACCTGTGCACGTGTAAGAATGAAATTCACGCAAGGTTTATTCTTTGGAGCATTTAGGAAGGCATATTTATTATAAGGTATTTATATGATTTACTTCTTAGATAAAGTGTAGACCGAAATTCTTGAAGTTGTGCTTTCGTTTAAAAGTTTTATAGAAAATGCATAGGATCAGAAGGATTAGACAAAAAGAGGAGCGAAACAAAGAAAAAGAAGAAAGAGCAACAGGCTTGAATAGAATTCTAGATCTCTTTTTTTTATATTTTCTCTTCAAAATTTGACATATTCTTTAATAATGTGTATCAATATGCGTACATTACATCTATATATTCCCCTTAATATCTATCTATAATTGATTTCTTTTATGGATCTATGATTAATTATTTAAGAGTCAACCAGTAGTTTATATTCCTATATCTTAAAATATAGTTTACAATTCGTTATCTAGTGTTCTATCAAGTGAGTGTATAGTGATTGTGAGCTAATGGATCAATTTACGGGTCTCCATGTTTTTGTAATATAGACATTTGCTTTATAATAACTAGTAATTTTTTGTATGATCCCATTCCCACTTTATTATATTTTTCCGTCAATAACACATCACCGTTTTTTCACTCTTAATACACACCCTCTAACTTCCTCTTTAGTTTTTGCTGATATATCCGAGCCACAACCTGTTTCAAAACTAATAATACAAACCAAAGTGTTTTTAACCATCGTCTCATTACATATTACTTCATGTTATTCAAAATCTCTCTATCAAAATACCTCCTTATGTTCCTCGTATCTTTTTTAAATTCAACATTGCATAGACATTAGTGTGCCTAGAAAATTTCATTCATTTAATAGTTAGTCTTCTCCTAAATATCACCACCCTATCACGCTCAAATTTATGAACTGTACAATATGACCATTCAATCCTTAATTAAAACACCTCAGTGCCTGAGAAACGTACTGTTTTTTAAAAAACATTTCTCTACTGTTACTTAAATTGATCCTCCCTTAGAAAATATCCATATTAGTACAATCGTTTATTACCAGATAGATTAATTCACTCATTTGGTATGTCATCATATATGTGTTTTTACTATCTTCGATTCTATGTTTTTGATACCCCCATGGTAAATGCACCAACATTACCCACTATTTATTTACCCAATAACAGTTTTCTCTATATATCAAAGCGCCTTATCCTTTCTTTCTTTTAACAATTACAAAAACTCTCTGACCTTATATTATTGTATATCGTTGAAAAACAAAATGATATTGACATAAGTCAACTCAAGCTTCATGCATGCGCCATATTTGACTAGCATGATTTGACATTATAATTTTATTCTAGTATACTAATCCTCTTTTAGTCACAACATAAACAGTGTTATTCACAAATACCCAATTTTCTTTCCTTGCATCAATTAAACTAAACTTCCTCTATCCACGTAACCATATCTTTTCTATATATCTTATAGCTCATCTCCATCATCCCTCTTAACATGTAAGTGGACTAACTTAACTCGGCAGTGACAATTACTTTTGAATAGAAGAATTTAATCATTTCCTCTATTTAATCTTCTAACTAAATGACTCCTTCACTATTGCCGCATCTATAACACTTGTCTAATTAATTTAATATCCACATATGACCCGTGGTTACCTTTTTTTACAATATCCTAAACTGCAAAGCACTTATCTATCCTTTCTTTCGATGCACCCATTCTATGTTCAACACAACCTAAATCACATCCAACTCACCACTATGACCGAACTCCTCATAAATATTGACCTAACCAAATTTTCTAATCTCAAATTAGACATAAAACACATAAGAAACAATACAGTCCTCATGTGATCTATATAGTCTATAAAAACCACGAGCTTTATAGCACAAGATATTCGAACGCTCCTATGTTTTCTAGATTTTTCTCCATGGCGTCACATCCAGGCTCCTTCCTAATTGGCCTATATTTAAGTAGATTAATAATTCTAGTTCTATTTCTCTTAGCAATTAGTCATATTACAACCTCAACAGTGCCATCCTACTGTCTTGACGAAAACACTGTATGACCCATGCAAACCTTTTCATCTTGCGAGCAGCTGTTGAATGCTCAGAGGAACAAATAAATCACCTATTGCTAGTCATTGAGTGTGTGGTGTGTTAGCAACGTAAGGCTCCATATATTCTCTTAACCTCAATAATTATGGCTCATTGTAGTATTAACATTGACCTCCAAATATGCTTGACAACTTCTGCGCCTCATTCTCGAGCGGTAGCACGATTAAAGGAAGGCCCTCATACTGCAACTCTTGTTTTTATATCAAGCATTTTGAGATAATATACACAGCCTTCTATCTAGTAGGACAAATAGAAATAAAAGAGTATGGACATGTCATGTGTCCCTAAGTGATGACATCAAATAAATTTTATCAGAATATTGGTGCGACTTGAGAGGCTCTGGACACATCGTATTAGGGTTCAAATTTTATTTTAATTTTTTAATTTTTAAATTATTAAAAAGAGTTGATACAAAAACGCGCGTCTGTTTGAGAAGTGGTATTAGTTGATGTTCGTCGAGAAGAACGTTGCTGGATTTGAGACCTCCATGGGGAGGGTCCAAGGATGTGAATTTGGTGTGGAGGGAATTCATCTCAGTGATTATTCCTTGTATGATTTTCAATTGGGTCAGCTAGTTGAGCTCAGAATGAGCAATTCCACGGTCGCTTGAAGAATCATGGGGTTCAATTGCAGCTAGAAATCAGCTAAGGTGAAAGAGCAATGGGTAGCAGAGTGAAGTAACCATGGGAGCACGTAACAATTCTCAACTCCACCCCATTGCATCATAGCAATTGAGAAAACATCTGCTTATAGTATTGTCCAGGACAAAGTGATCGAAATGACATAAACAAGCAGCACGATGTTGACTTGATGTATGCGTTATAGAATTCATTTTGAATATGTTGATTTCTATGTTTTTTGAAGAGCTTGATGTTTGGTTTTTTATTTCTCATTTCTTTTGTTGTATATCGAGCAATAAATTTTGGATTCCCTATTTTTAACTGCGATTTTGTCATAGCGGATGTCTAATTTTTTTTGTTTTCGACGAATAAAAATCAAAACATCAAGCTCTTAAACAAACATAGAAATCAAGATATTTCAAACATCAATTCTATAAGATTACATTCAAAGTTACAAGACATGTATAGCATTTTTTATTTCTACATCAAGCAAAATCGAATTATGTTGGATTTCTTATGTTTGTTTGAAAGTTGATGTTTGATTTTTTATTTCTCATACACACAAAAAGAAGATGCGAATGACAGAACGGTACTCTCGTCCGATTGTTATTTGTAATCACAAAAACCAAGAAGAGTGGTGATCCTCGGCGATCGTACATGTCCCAGAATCCGCACTAATCAGCATGAACATATTTCATTTGTGAACTTATGCGGGAAAGGGCCTAACTCATAGTGGACTGCACTATGGTCACAAGTCGAAATATCAACTGTATGGGACCTCTGCATCGAATAAGGGCATTATTCTTTATAGAAGCCATGAGAAAAGAGGCTTGTCCGCATCCATAACAAGATTCTCTTTTTTCACTTTATAATATACTAATTTTATATAAATAAGATTAAAGAATTAATGTATATTTTATTTTTTTGAAGATTATATTTATCATATATTTAATAATTTTGTTACTATACACTACAACGTGAAATTCTGGTATGTTATATATATGTGTGAAGCCTAAAATCTTTGTGAGAATTTAGGTGTAGTGATTGTGTTTTTCTTTTTATCTAATATGTCATAATCTCAATATAGACACTATTTGTATACCTCTAAAATGTTTTGTGACTTTTTGGAGACTTTTTTTTTACTATAATTATGCTTCTAATTTTTTATTAAACAGAAAGAATCTGAAGATATTTGATTTTCTTGCTTATATTAAGAATACTTTTGACATAATCCAAATATATTTACATGACTTCTCATGGTTCAGACTCAGCTTGCATATAAAAAGCAGATAAGAATAAAAAATATCAGACTAACTTAAGATTTTGGTATATGAATGTTGTTTGAAGATCTTTAGGCGGTGCTTCTTCCATTCTTTGCGCCCATATTTATTTCTCATGTTTTTGCTTAACTACTTAATAGGTCTTGTGACTAGTTTCGTCTGAAATACAGTCTTTTAGATCTTTTGTAACTTTTAGATCTTTATCCTATAATGATCAAAGGTATTTTTACATACAACCAACATTAGATACACTAGTGCTAACCATGTTAGTATTTTGGCGTTTTCTTTTATTACATCCTCTCTTTATGTGGTTTAGGGTAACATGTATCATCTTTTATAGCAGAAGTGAAATGTACCAAGATGTAAGGGAACGCATATAGCTTTAATGCATGAGAAGTAATCATGATATATTGTTAAGGGTTCAATATATGATTAGAATCTTGGTTTGCTCTAACTCATACAACTTGTGCACTCATAGAGAAATGCTTGGTGCGCGGTACATAACATTAGGACAAAAACATGAGGCCATTAGAAATAATAACATGGGCACGTGACACACCCAATTGGACTCCTCTATATACGTGTTAGATACTCTTTAATTTTAGGTTTTTTATTCTTCTAATTTACAATTGTTGGTATTTTATATTGAAAGAAAACGTTTCATTTGTCTTTGGATCATACATATTAGTCACTGAACAGGTGCAAGTTGGATTACGGTAGATTGCCCATTATATACGAATAAATTGCATGTCTAAAGTATGTTACCATCTGTCATGATCAAAGATAAATTTGAATTGCTTTTTCAAGGTTTTGACAATAGTAAGAGTGCCTCGTGTTTTCATGAATTTCAATTTTTGTCGATTTAATTTAAATTTTTTAGCAAATAAGATCGCTCGAAAATCATGTGCTATATTGTCTCATTATTTTTAAAATTAATTAATAAATAATGAACAAGATCTAAATTTGTGCTCGACTAAAAGAAGCATAACAAGTTCTATAGTTTGATTTTATGACCTTAAGAATAACTTAAGTGTGTGTGATAGTATATGCACCTAAGTTCCAATAGCATTTCCCCATTAATATTTTAGTGGCATATTTTTAATACTGAATCAAAAATTCTGTCTCTGCTTAATTAAGTGACAGACCTTCCTGCGGAACAACTTTTTATCCAAATTATTTACGACTAGTATATTTTTATGCGTGTTTAAAAGAATAGAACGAAGGAGTGAGAATAGATATTCAATGATAATTTGACGATCTATTATATACTTCTGGAAAGCAAAATGTACGAATGATTCTCTCCCATATTATATATTTATATGTAACATATCATATATTTATATATAAATAGATTTTTAAAGTGTTTTTAATTATATAAGATTATTAAAAAGATTAACATCAATATTTAACACCTACAAGGTTACAATGATTACATCCTAATGATAATTTGTAATCATATATTGAAAGGTGTTTAAATAAAATTAATTTTTTATTTAAATTAATTTAAAGACTAAATCTTATTGAATCAAGCGGTTATTTCAATTATTGATTATTTCAATTTTTTATTATTAAGTGTTATATATTATTCATTTTAGACTTTATACTAATGTTTGTTAATTGTGAAGCAACTATTCGTGCCACTATCTATCCTATAATATAGGTTGCAGAGATTTCAATACCATCTGTGGCTAATGTGAGCACAAAGGATCAAGTCAGATCATATTCATTGTATGGTGAGAACCACACGTATCTCGACTGGTGAGGCCATTTATAGTTTGGGAAAAATGCCGTGTCTCTATGTGCGGATGAACAGATTAAATACACAAAGAGGTGCATATCTCTCTCCAATTTTTTGGCCATGCAAGTATCTAACCCATGCATAATTTGGTTTCACTCCATACAGCCTAAAATCCTCAATCATTTTTTAGTGTTTATGTGACAAGTCTTTTTTTAGAAACATAAAACGTAATCCCATAAATGGCATAACAATCTAGCTTCAGAAAACCATCTACTAATATAGGTACTTAAGTCTCTCCTTCTTCTTCTGAGTCTCCAACGAGGAAAACCACTTTGTTACAGTGCGAAACTAAAGAGGATTGCTAAACTGAGTTAAAGAAAACAAATGAGCTTTCCGGTATAGCTATGTACTGTTTACATCACGCAAAGTAGTTAATAAGGTATTATAGATATATATAAAGTCAATTATCTTTCCTTTAATTGATTATCTTTTAATAGAGGACGAACACTTAAACATAATATTTAATAAATATTATAATTAGAATAGTATTATAGTCGTCCTCTTTTTTCTAATTGCTTCAATAGGATTAGAAGAAATAGAATTATTTTAACAAGGAAGAAAGGTTAATTCTTTCATCCTTCCTAAAAGATTTCATAACATGGTGCACTTTACTAATCCTTAGATTTCTATTTTTTATTCTTTTATTTGGTCAATATTTTTATGTAATATGAGCACAAAGTCATGAGTCGCTAAGGTAAACGCTATAATCTGTAAAATAAAGAGTCATTGGGCGGTCACACTTTAAGGGAAGATCTTATAGAGATAGTATTGGCTTGTGAATAGATGATACAATCCCGCTGTAAGTACTGGCAAAAAACGACGCCAACTTTATTCCAAAAAAACTCACCACAAATATCATTTGCGAATAGTGGAGCGCATAGTATATAGTGTAGAATAGAATTTAATACTAGTGATCGCAAATGTAATTTTGAAATGAATTTCCTAAAAATAATATTTATTGACCTTGAAAGCTTTTGACTCATTATCACACGGAACACCTATTTCTACAGTTATTATAAGTACGAAGAACTGCTGGTGTCAACATGTGACATTCTGTGGTGGAAGTTACAAGAAAAGTGGGAATATAAAAGGCCTAGTACATTCTCATAGGTTTGTGTGCCATGTAATTATAATAAACATTGGTGAGCTCATTATGCAGTACATTTTGTAACGTGGTGTCTCAACAGAAATAAGTAAATAACAAATATATTATAGCAATCTCCCCATAACTAATTTCAAACAACTTTTTCTATTCTCTCTACCCTGTTATTTCTAACAGAGAATCAAAGAGGCCCATTGACCACAATTTGTCGTTTGTCTATTAAAAATGAAGTTGACTAGACTATTGGAATCAGGTATAATTAAGTTATCTCAAAATATATTCTTAATACGATTTCAAAGAATTTTCCTTGTTTCAACTCACTTTTCTATAAATGCTAACCTTTAGAGACCCAAATATATAAGAAAGGCATGTTTTCAAAAAACGAATCTACGTGTCGTCCAAGGTGACTTGGCATTACCTTTATTTATATAAAGAAACCTCATTCATCTGAATATACAAGAGCCAATCTAGAGAAGATATATTGTTGGAGGTACTCATAGTGAGCTCATTAGGTTATTTTTTAAATGCCCAGACATAATGACACCAAACTTTATGCGTATTCTGATTGCTTACTCTATAATGTCTCTATTTTAATCATTTCTTATTATTGGAAACATCTTTCTTTAGCAAACAATGTAAAATTAGTTTTTTAAATCATAAAAAATCTTTCAAGACCTTGTCCCAGAGTGTACGGCCACTAACCATGCCCGCAATTAGCGCCAGAAGCAATTTCTCATATGATTTCAATTATATTTAAGAATTAAATCTTTATTCTCAACATCACAAATCTACTACCTTACAACTCAAAAGGATATTAATGTAATATGAGAGTGAAACAGTAAAACTTACAATATAGACAAATATATAAACAAAATAGTGTATTACGATTATCTCAAATCTGCTCTTTTATAACTCTCACTTATTAGTATCGTCTCTGAGTTATACTCTCTTTCAATCAGACATTAGCTCTTATATAAGACAGAGATCGCTCTCGAAGCCAAGTAACCTCTCGAATTTCTCGCTCAGATAGTCGACAAGAAATAATCAGTTAAATCCCGTCGAAAGAGGCCGAACCTTGATGTCCAAATTTGTACATCAGAGAGTCTATTTCACGATGAAGTGAAGGAAAAACAGGAGAGGCAAAATGCAAATAAACTAGAGGAAATAAAGTAAGTTGCACAGTACCGCGTGATGATGCCGCGTTTGTGGGCAGTTCGTTTCATTCCTCTCATTAACCACGATTGGTCTATAGTTTATCTAATACTACACACATTTAACTCTAAGAATATAGAGCAAACAATGAGATTATTGTAGCGCGTCCTAAGTCGGCACAACATAACATAGATAATATATAAGAATAATTTACAGAGATTTTACATAATTAGCATTAAGCATTTTCGAGTTCTAACTATCCTCAACAAAAGTTTAGGAAAAGAAAACAATGACCGTTAACAACACACAAATAAACATATAGATCTATCAGTAAATATTACAACAAATTGATTGAAGAATATGAGTATCGCGAACATACACCAGAGCTCACCACCACCATGCATCTGATCTCTCTTCGTTATATCCTAAAATTCCTGAAATAGAAACCACTATATTTTGTCTGATACCTGTTAACTTTACAGTTACCTTAGAGTGTTTCAGGAAACAGAAAGACAATCGAAACATGTACCTGTACATAACTGGTGAAATTTGGTAGTATTCGGATAACCGAGATTGAAATGAATATAATAAGAGTATCTTGTGCGAATCTGTATCTCGGACCTGATAATCCTAAATTGTGTATACTATTGAGATTGGATTCCTTAATATCTGTTACGTAGGAAGAGAAACAGAACAATCTTCGAGGTCTTAGTCGCATTGTTGAGTATCTCCCATAAGAATAAGAAAAATTCATTTGATACTAAAAACTTAATTAGCTAAATCTCATCATCCCGCTTATACATTATATTTCTTTTTTATACTCTTCTACTGCTTTATTATAATAATAAAATACAGAAAATTAGAGTTTTCTAATGTAAGACATCCCAATAAAAAATGAACTTACTCCTTCGATTTTTTTTTCTTTTCTATGTTTCATTTAGTTGTAAAAATGAGACTCTTTATATTTTTTTTCCTTGCATTTTCTTCAAATTTTTTTGGAACCATAAAAATTCCTTAAGATGGGTAAATTAAATTTTTATGGTTGTGTTTGGTATTCTTTACAGGTATGTACTTAAGATTATAAAAAGAAAAAAAAAGAGGGACGCAGACCGCTGTATACTAGATTAAAGCGGCAGGTAACTAAATAAAATTATATTTTAAATAAACATATAAAATCTTTATTTACTTCGAAATGTATTATTTATTTTTCTTTATTTATTTTTTTCTCTATTTAGTTACTTTGCATTTTTCATCAAAATTTTAACCAAACATAGGCTGAATCACTGAATTTATAGTGTGACCAGACTATTTCATAATGTGACAAGTTAACATCCCAGGAACACCATTCGACAGGAAGCACTCATTCCCAAAAGAATTTTAGAGAAACCTGAAATGATAGAAATTGAGGAATGGGTAGGTTACAACAATACTAATTAATTTCTTCATGCAACAGACAACTAAATGTGTTGTTTTTTTGGCCCAATAGAAAAACCAAAATATTTGGTTTTCTATATCAATAAAAGAACCCATGTTGGACATCGTCCACACCATTAACCTAAGTTGAAACTTATTACAAAACAAATATTTTGGCTTTTTCTATTCAACCAAAAAACAAACACCACCAAGTCTTAAAAGCCAAAAATAGGAGACCGAAATAAGAGACAGAGACTTACGCACAACACATGATTCAAACCAATAGAATGAACAACTGCACTTGCTCAGCAAAGTGAATCTTTCAGAGCAGAATGACTGAACCAAGATGACCCCACAAGCATTGTTTGAGGCACGTTCATTGCCCCTCAATCACATCCTAAATTCAAACCAAATTCATTCATCAAACCTAAAGATGCAGATGATAGTGTTGGCATATAATTTTTTTATAATTATATTAAGTGATTTATAGAGAAAAAACCATCAAAATTCTCCCACATGCAGCTCCAGACCTCTGTTTCTATTGGCAAACACGACTATTTTATTATAAAGCAAAGCCAGCGCCAAAACAGGAGGAAAAACTGAAGAGGAGCAACAAAAAAGCACTACCGCTCCTTACTTCCAAGCTCAAGACTTCTGCTGTTGTATAGAACTATGTTCAAGTTGAGATATTACTTCCATAATAATTCCATATGCGATCCTCATCTTCTCCATTCAGTAGCACAATTTGTAAATTAAATCACAGATCAACCGGGCCAGATTCAGCGGTTTTGAAAAAGATGTTTAGATTGAAATAGCTCGGTAATGGATAATTATATGAAAAAACTAAAAAATTAATCTATTGTCAGTCTGGTTTTTAGAGAAAACGACTCTCCGCCATATTTCTTAACTTGAATAAATTGACATGATATGTACCCATGAATCTTTCGATCCTACTAGATAATGCGCTGTAGCGCCATTGCATACATGAAGTAGCCCTGATATTGGCAGTTAGACGTCCAAAATGAGCTGCAGTTGGTTGAATATCAATACAACTGGTACTAAAGTGCATTGTTACCAATCTTCTAAGAAAGAGCAAGGCTGCATCATTCCTGACTAGAAAGACAGGTTCGGTTTCTGACAACAATAATTATGAGGATTCAATACTTGCGCCACCGACTATCTGCATTTTATGCCTTCAAAGACCTTCCGGTTTCAACATCCAGTTCAATACCAAATCGTGACGTAAAACTGTATCTCGATTCGATATTTCGAACGAGCTTATATGGTGTGAAAATCGTATATGTAGTTGATAGTCTTCTGGTCGTCAACAAACCGCATCACTACTTTATATCGTTCTCGAGTGCGGTCGGACAAGGGTGGCCCAGGCTAGAAGAACCAGTGTGCTTTCATATCGAGCAACAGTCATGCCGCACGACTAACCAGTGTTCCCTAAGCATACTTGTAACCTACTTCTTGTATACTCTATGATTTAGTAAAGGCTCACATTATGCTTGTGTACGTCGCAAACCAGCAACCCAAAATTGAGTCCGTGACGCCCTTATTAACCAATATCATGGTGCATTTATACAGGAACGGGTGGAAAACCCTGACTCTATAGGCCCACATATATTAATCTAATGAGGCTTATGAACGTGTGTTAAGAAGAGACACACTAGAACACTATCCAATATGTGTGATATGATGAATTTTTTTGTTGCATATAGGCGCCAGTAAGCACTTATGGAATATATGCTCAGACTATTGACTGTGTGTGCATGGGTAACTTTATACACAAGTGAAGTTTCCTTTAGAAATGTATGAGAGACAATACTTCGCAGCCATTGTCTCAACTCAATATCTTGAAATGAGTAGATTATATTTGACAAACGAATCCACTTTTCTTCTAGCCTCTCATTGAAGATTTCATGAATGCAAGGATCTAAATGTGTTATTGTTCGAAGTGCCTTCTCTTTCTAGCCGTGATACTCTCGATGTCAACGGTCATATCTTTTCCTGATAACTAAGAAGGATACACATATTATAGAGTTAATCTCTCATTCTTCTACACAATAGATTTATGAAGCTTCTCGAGTTTTATTATTGACATAAGTTACTATCGTGATGGTACCAATCAAAGTATATGAGATGAAGAAAAAACAAAAATGTGAGTTTCGTCAAATTCATATGATCATGCAATATCAGTTTTCATTTCGAAAATATCTCGTATTATATTTAATAAATCAGGAGAAAGAGTAGTAAAACAATGTAAAGTTATCTGCTAAAAATTCGAATAGAAATAATAAAATATTTAAATACACTCATGAAATAAACTAACCCAATTTTTTGTTTAAAGCATCATTTTATTGTCTTGAAATCCATTTTAATAAATGAGGGACAAAAAAATTTCATTTTTGTTCATATCTTTTCTTTTTTGATAGATTGACAAACTTATAACAATTTGCCAAAAATGGTTACTTTGCAGTTTTTTTATGAGAATAATGGATACTTACTTTTTCACCACCACCTTACATTAACATATTAATAATATTTAAAGAGAAGTAAGGATAATAATAGTAGATAAAATTTCTCATTAAAAAACTTTTTATTTTCTGTCTCTTCTTTTTCTTAATTCTGAAATATAAATATTTATGTCGTTTAATTGTTCTTTTTCGTTCCATAAACAAAACATAAGTACTTTTTATTTCATAGCAATCGAAAATAATTGTGTCACTTTGCTGAGTTTTTTTATGTTTAGTGTCTGTTTAGATATCTTAATAGAAAATATAGATTTTGTATTATTCTCTTTCTTATGTTGATTTTAATGGCAAATATTTTATTCATCATTATGCGATTCTTTGAATAGTGTAAGCATATTATTTCTCAGTTCTAACGATTTCCATTTGGTGCATTTATGGGTGTGTTGTGAAGAACACAAAGACATGACATTATAATAAGTAAGTAACAGCAAATATCTATATGTGTGAGTGCTTGATTTAAAGTAGAGATGACAGGGGATGGGTTCCAGCAAGAGGTTCAGGAATTGGGCTTTGGAGTAGACACATAGTGCTGTACTAACGGTCTAAGATACCATGATGAAGTTTTTCAGAATATTATTTTGGCTAAATGTGTCCTATCCTAACAAAGCTTCCAACATATTAGTTAAATTACAAAAAACTTCAGAAAACCACCTAAAATGTAGCAATTAGGAGATTTTTGAGCATTATTACACAAGATGAATCCATTTATTGCTCATGACACTATGTAGGAAGTTAACTTTTTATCCTAGTCCAGCTTAATATTGCCTTTCTGTAGATTAGAATTCCAGACAAAGAAGGATTCGATAACCGTCCATGTATGGTAAGAATCGAGGATTATTCATATGGCTCTTCCAACGATAAATCAAAGTTTATCCAATGAGAGCAATAATTCAAGTGTTCATAGATTCAATGCAAAATGACTAATTCTACTCAGTGTGTACAAATGGATGGCATAAATTTATCTTTATTGTTGGTCTGAGCTATAATTAGTCTGTTTTATGTTGATATTACACATTTAGTATCTCAATTTAGTTTATATACAATATAAACCCGAGGACAAAATAACAATCAAGTTTGTATTTTAAATTTTTTAGGAATTTTTTTGTTGGTTAAGAAGTTTTGATTAAAGGTGGTGAATTTTCTATCAATTTTTAATTTTGTAATTTTTCTTTTTAATTATACTGTGAGTAGCTCGTGCCTTGTGATGTATTAGTTGTAGACATTCGTATGGGTGGGGGTTTTCTTTTGAGAATGGCTGTTTTCCTATATCTTAATTTTCGTTTACTTCGACCATAAGAATTTGTGAAAATTTATTATATAAAATAAATCAAAAAACCAAGGTATGCGAAATATGTACAGTCATGTGTTCTATAATCCTTTATACTTCTTAGGTATAAAATAAGTATAGTTATATCTAATACATTGAATATCTTTGTAATTTATTATATAGTTTTTTTTATGATTAATTTAAAAAGAATATTAATTCTATACATGGTTGAAGTGATGAATAAAAAAATAAGACCATTAGAATATACGAAATTGTTTATAATTATATTTAAAAATGTTAAAAATAGTTTAAAAATGTTTAGGTGTCAAACTAACTTGTTGTTTTGTAAACATCAAAAACTATATTTTTATAAAAAGATTTGATATCAATTTAAATAAAAAAATACTTTTTCAAAAACGTTATTAAACAAGATATTATGTTTAATTTTTCAAAATACTAAAGATGATTTTTTTCGTATTTTTTTTAGCTATAAAAAAATAAAAAATACAAAAATAATTAAATTTAAGTTTTAAATAAACTTTATATTTAATGTATTTATTATTATTATTTTATCTATTTCCCTTATTTTCTTAAACAAAATATGATTTTTTTTCTTTTTTCTCTTTTTAAACACGATAAGTTTTAGATAAAAAAAACTCCATTGAAGGGTTGTGTGTTGCGTTGGAAGTTGGACAGCCAAAGAAAGTTTCAGTCTCTTCGTCTTGACAAACACTCAATCTTCTTCCACGTTCCAGCCAAAACTATATTCAGTGCTGTACTGTCACCAAACGGGCGATTTCTCACACCTTCTCAAATGGCTTCACAGTTTCAAGTGTAGGCATGATCTATTCTGCTTCATTCTTCATATTCCAATCCGACCTTTACGACAAAACTTTAGCTAAAATAAAGAAAGAGGTAACTTCAGCTCGGGAAACAAGATTGAAATATTTCAATTAATTATAAACTCTTTTTCTTTATTTAGAAAAACTCAGAACTAATTTTATTCTTATGCCCTTAATTTCTTGAAAATGGGGAATGGAGTTGGAAATAAAAAATACACAATATTAGATTTAAGAAATTGTCATTCAGATGTTTATCCTGGACAATCTGCACAATATATCGCAATGACCGACTTTTAGTGGAGTAAGTAGTCTTTGTAATATTTCGTTATGGAAAATTTAGAAATAAGTAATTCACATAAATATTTTTTGGGTAATTATGATTGCGAAGTTAGAAAAACCATTTTTAATAAAATAAAATATATAAAAATGACATTTATATTAAAAAGAAAATATCATTATAATAAACTCAAGACTTTTATTCAAAATATATTATAATAATATCACTAAATTCTAATTTTGGTAAAAAAAACTAAAATCAATTTTTATAAAAGAAAGTGAAGAGAAAAAAAGAGTAAAGAACCACGAACATGGAACTGTGCTTTTCTAAAAAAACTTTTGAAAGATTACCTTGTTCAAAGAACAAGCTGAATCGCCTTCTTCTTGTCTTACCAACTTTGTGATCGTTCAGACTTACCCCTCCTCGTTACATTCAACTAATCTTATTTCTACTTGTTCCGTGGAGTTGAAAAAATTAATATGCTTTATGTGAATCTTTTTAATTTCTAATGTATCAATTAAACTAATACAGTATCATATTTAATTTTTTTTAAAGTGTTTTCTTTTTTTTTTCAGAAAGTGATTTTAAAATATTGCTATCTTAGATTACTTTATCCCTTGGTTTTAGAATAAGATAATAAGATTAAATGTTGGAGGATTTAAAGGATAATATCCAAAACAATCGAACATCTAAAAAGAATAATGGTATAGCTTCCTAGTATTACTTCTCCTACAGATTAAGATCGTGACTTTTTTCTTTAGCGACTTATAAACCCTGATTTTCTGTTCATATGCAACTAATGCTATTATTCTATATGGTGAATTCTATATATAGTGTTTGAATCATGATTTGTCTTTGGTCATAAAGTCAATACTATATGCTTTAGAGTAGATAATCTGGAGTTGTGACAGGAAAATAGAATAACTTCTAATAGTGACCTGTTTTCCATATTCCTATGAATTTAAATCTATAAGTTTTGCAGATAGCTCATTTTCAATAGTCGAGCTAACTCAAAAACTACTTTTTATCATCATCGTCATAAAGCCAAAAATTCTACTGTTAACAAGGATCGTAGTGCATGGAAATAGCGATGAAATAATTCTCTCTTAGATATTAAAACAAACAAATCTAATACATCTTTGCCAATAAAGAGAAAATTAGAAATCTATTTTATATAATCATTGAGATATAAGTATTCGGAACATAAAGAGACCAACATATAGTGTACAAAAACGGTTTTTAATAATTACCAACAACAAAATACTTAAGTAAGCAACTATTAAATAAAGTTGTGATCATTTAGAAGGTCAATGTCTTTCTCATATAGATAGTTCTTTAAGAAAATAAATTCGGTTTGTTTGGAAGAGAATAGACATTTTCTTCTCGATAAATCATTCATACTTAATATGTTTCTATTATGTATGTATATAAAAAATATCAGAATGTATCACTTTTTGTGCTTTTTCTCAAATAAAGATAAGTTTATAGTAACGTAAGTGACTCTTATTTTCAACTTTTTATATTTATTGACAATATACATTGTAATGAATTAGTAAATCAACATTATAGCATATTATAATTTGGGTACAAGCAACTTATCAAAGCAGATTAAAAATAGTTTATAGTTACATACCATTTAGACAAATTCTCAAACACACTGGCTTTTGTAGGTGCAAGAGAAAATATGTTTAATCAAACGGTGTATAGTTTGAATAGAAAAAACTAGGTTCCCAACTGCTCATAATCTCCAAAGATATTCGAATCTCTGACCAAATTGCTGTAGTAATTATAAGGTGGTGCTTTTCCTAAGGAGAATACTGCCATTTAACCTAGAGCGTAGAAGTGTAGTGGAAAGCTTCCGCTACTCGCGCTTAACTTTAAGAACGTCCTCATATACAAACAATCCTACGATCTCTCGCCTCTTCTCAACGAAGTTCTCCCTACATATTGCACCTCTAATCGTGGAATTAGTGCTCAGACAGAGAATGAAACGTCTCGGTGAAGCACTTAATCAGCCGACCTCATTTCCCGTCCATCCAGCTCTCCACTCTCTCTTTGATCTATACCGGCACAATAGTATCGGCCACATATAGACACTGGGAATCAGTGCTTCAAGATACAGAAAAACATCATTAATCATCTGGTTTCTCATAAAGGAACCTAAACATAAATAAATGCTAAATGGGAAAGGATATATATGACCACTATCTAAAGCATCAGTATGTAAGCTACTTTTTTGTCATTTTTGTTCTTACTTAGAGAAAAAAGATATAATTTGACGAAGGTATTCAAAGTGGGGCTCTCAGCATTTCCTTGGTAGAGCCTATGTAGAAACAGGGACACCTAGTGAAAATTGATTATTTACCCGTCTCACTTATCTCAGGCAAAGCACAGATATTCTGGTACAAGTCATTATTTTCCTTGTACTGAGACTTACAGTGTATAAGGAAAGACAAACTCGTATAGCTAAGGTCACAAGAGCCTAATATGTCTATCGCACAAGTAAGTTCTTCTCTGAGGCTTGTTCTTGCATTTGACGAGGAAGTTTGCATATTTCAGGAAGTATCCTAGCAAAATAGTAAATTCCGTTCTCATGTCTCTAGCCCGAATAAACAATGGCAAATCGCAATTTCCCACCATGAGTAATCAACTAGAATCTTAGAAAATGATGATCATATTAAGAAATAAAATAATAAACTCAGAAAGGTCTCACATCCGACTCTCTAAAGATGAGAAGAGGTTAGAGAGACAGATACGTATTTCCTTGCTTGCTGCTGAGTGCGATATTAACGTAATTCGCCTGAGCATTATTAGCCACAATGGATTTGGATCTTCTAGTGATTTTGTCTCCTACATGCCATTTATGAAGGTTTATTATCCTCCTGCAGGTGTATGCGCAATATTTTTGCAGGAGTTATATCGAGTTTATTGCTCCATGAAATGGGCTCTCATCGCCGTTACTTAAATAGTCCTCCCGAATATTTTCAATTTCTGTAGTAATTAATAGTTCAATATAGCCCACTATGGGATCACGTACAAGCCTCAGATATTCCCCTCAACCATCATCATCAATCGACACCAAAGACAAGATCTATTCAAACATACTTAAAATTTCTCTCTTTCCTGTCACTACAAGTTACCTTTCCGATTTTCATATCCTAGCCCTCACTAGACTCGAGCTCTCAATATGTGTTTGAAAAGCTCAGAATACTAGCCGTCTATCAATATGTATGTATCGCTGTCGAATCGCCACCAGAACTCTCCCATATTCTTATTACCTATGTGCTCACAAGTAAGCCCTCGTTCGCAGCTCCTTGCTAACAGATCCCCAATTTCCAATGGGCACACATCTACTTACATAGAACCTAATAAGGCCACTCTATAATTGATAAGATTACTAGGTTTCGTCACATCAACAAAAGCAACACAGCGAGTGGTTTCATCTTGTTTAGGTTTAGGCGGCACCGAGCAGACAGTTTAGGATGAAGAAAAAAATCGCCTCTATACTATGTCTCAATAAGGAGACTCCTTCTCGACGTGCTATTTTTAGCACTTTCTGTGCGCTTTTTTGCTTTTCCTTTCTTAACAGAACAGAGATCATGTGTAACAGACGCTAGCTTTGTTATGATTATATTCGTGTTCAATGCAAAACTATTAATGGAACACATCATACTCTGAGCCACTTATACGAGCTCCAACCAATTCCACTGATTTTGCACCGGAAAGTTACTTCAGGTTCACGTTAGAATTTAGTGGGTGATTTGGCGAAGCACATTAGGACGTAAATCCAACATCAGGAATGAAAATCTGGGTAGTATGGCCATCCTCTTGATTCCTTGTCACGAATTTTTCTCTCTGCGTGCGTTGATTACATATTACATTCTTAGATTTCTTAAAGACGATAGTATCTAGGAGAGGCAGCTACACAGTTGGTTATAATCATGAGGAACTACTACGCATAGGACTAACTTTCCATCATTGAAGGGGATCTGCTTTGTTCAGTATTTTATCGAGAGCCATGCGCTAGACATGTGAGTGCGGGAGTGATGGAACGGTATCAGATTTGACATGATATTGTTTCTGATTTCACTTTAGATTTCTCCAGATGGCTCGAAAATTGACTCATCGATCAGTTGAATTAACACAATCTCTTATGGGCTTGGACTTACCAAATAAGGCCGCACACAGAAGTGATTTTATGATAGTTTTTTGTGTGATTTGTATAGAGTTCAATGACAGGCCCGTGGCATAGAATTGGTTGGCATATTTAGCGTTCATAGGTTTAGCTTGACGAAACTTTTGGATGCAGGAGAAGCACATTTACAGATGTATTCGAGTTCAGTACTTGGAGATGCTACCAGAACTACGACCGTCCACATGAAAGAA
This sequence comes from Vitis amurensis, assembly GCA_037355405.1. NCBI lineage: Eukaryota > Viridiplantae > Streptophyta > Magnoliopsida > Vitales > Vitaceae > Vitis > Vitis amurensis. Next base: position 9,004 of record JBAPGN010002568.1, on the reverse strand, counting down.
TTGATGAGATTGAAAGGGTATAGCGAGGTGGCTAATTTTCCCTCCCGAATCTCGATAACTTCACAAAACCCATATCTAATTACAGAAGGGAGAACTTCTCCTAAGAAGTTTGAGCTCAAACATCTTATTTATTTTTTAAAAAGGAAAGCTTGACTGTCAGATCTTTTGTGAATGTGAGTAGCTTGTTAGCACAACGGAATCCCAGTCATGCACCTTAAGAGATCAAGCCAGTAAGAAAATGGAGAATAGCAAATGAGTCCCTACACGCTAAATAGACGAGAGCTCCTAGCTGACGACTATTATAATCGAGAAGAGTCCTTAGCGTATGCAAAGTGAAAGCATCTCAAAAATTGAGAAGGGTTCTTCCCACGTAGAGTCTGTTGCAGAGACGGTTTCAATTGAAATGCCTACTCCAAGAGAGAGAGAGATACACCCTGCAAAAAAAATAGAGAATCAGGAGCCACCTAGTTAAAAGATTGCTTAAAAAGATAACAGCTTTAGTTGCCGGCGCCAAGGAAAGGGCTACTTAGAGCAGATTGAGAGCCTAGTTAAAAAGGTGGTGCAACATTTAGCGGAACACAAGTACGAAGTTAACACTGTACAAATTTTTCGTCTAGTCAGTTGAGTTGAGGAACCATAACTTATCATAGAGGAAGAAAAAGCCACTACTGGACATGGAGTTTTAATCATCTCAGGGCCCCGAAAACCCAAAAGGGCCTGATTTTGAACTATTGAATCATTCCTAGGGTTTTTGACAATGAAATCAGATTGTGAAAACTCAAATTCGTTATATTTTTCTGTTCATTTTTTTTTCCTCTCATTTAAGATATACCCAATAACTAGACAACCCAGACTCAAAAAAATTCTCTTTCTTTTCCTTTTTCCACCATTTTCAGCAACCAAACAGAGGGAAACCAGACGTAAAACACTCCCAATCGAAGTGGGGGACCAGTATCGACTGAACCATCGCTCTCTTTCCCAGAATCCATGAATCCTCCTCGCTCCACTGAGCAAAACAAATCAATTACACAACTAAGGTTTCGGGTCATTGGAAATGAAAATTGCAGAAAATCACCTTAATACTGAAATAGACCCGAAATCTTCAGAAAAAAGTTCTCTCTCTCGCTCTCTCTCTTTTTCTTCTTCTTCTTTCCTCCTCAAAGAAAAACCCGACGGTTAGGTTTATGCGCTTGTTCGATTCTCAATATCCATTGGTATACAAAATTGATGTTTCGGAACGTAGATCAAATCCTCGTGCGCTTACAGTCTCGACGGCGAATGTGGTTGTTCGCGGTCGCCGTTAGTTCAAACACGTCAGCTAAAGGCATTGTATCCATTTTAATTATATATGTATAATTTATTGTTTGCGCTCCCAAATTATATATTAAATCAAATTTTTTATTAAATTAAATAAATAAAATAAATCTATTTTAATACTTCAAATCATTTTTAGCATAAATACTTTCAATATTACATAGATATTTCTAAAAATAATTATTTTACAAGAAAAAATAGGACATTTGTTTCAAATATAAAAAATGAAAAAAATTGATTTGTACAATTGATGCTCAATTACTTTATTACATTAAAATAACCCTTTTTATTTTCAATTTTCACTATTACTTCATTAATATTTTTTTAAAAATTTTAAAAAATAGTAATATTTTATCTATATTTATTATCATAAGTAATTTTAAAAAGATTCAAAAAAATAAATAAATAATTTAAATAATTTTTAGCTAAAATCCTTAGATTACATAACAGTGCAAAAGTACTTAAAAATACTGTTAGCTTTGAAAACACTCCTCATAAGATTTTGCATTTCTTCTCATAAAAAAAAATGGGATTTAAAAAATATTTTAACAAATTAAGATATTAACAACATTTTACTACTCAAATTTTATAAATAAAAGATAAGTTTACATCTTTTTTTTCATACATGGTTATTATATTTTATATTTGTAAAACCATGTACCCAAACAAAACAAAGATTTGGAATTAATTACTAATATATTTTTATTCACAATATTCTAGACCATTTCTCTCTGCAAATTTATATTCATAAGAAAAAGAAAGAAAGAAAAAATCCGTAAGAAAAATAATTAATTCATATTATTTATTATTAAAAAAAGAAAAATGAATTTAATAATTATTAATAATATTACTTTTTAACATATTAACCTTAATATAAAAATAATGCAAATAAATAATTAAAGAAAGAAACATGTTTATATATCTTTATTTTATTTTTCTATTTTTTATCCTTCTTATTTCTCTATTTCTTTGAATTTTACAAACTTTTCTTCAAATTTCAACAACAAGTTAAAGAAAAGCACATGAAAAAAAGCTGGCACTAAAAGGGAACAGCTTTAGATTTTATAATGCTTACTCCTCGATCTAAGGCATTAAAGACTTAAATTACCAATCTAAAACTAAGAGAGACGAACACAAAATTTCAAGTTCATTCCAGTCTAGAAGTCTAAAACAATAGGGCTCTCCAAGTAAAAAAGCAGTGCAATTCATTGCATAAAATTCATCACTTCCTTCTCCAACAATTTCTGACGAAAATCGTGAAGCCTCGGCGATTAAAATGATGATAACAAAGTTATTCTCCCCCTACCCTCTCTCCAGATTGCAGGGGATATTGGTGTCAACGTTACAAGCCAATACAGCCATTATGCTCCTTTCGACTAGGGCATTACCATTTCCTGCCCTGACGGGTTGCCATATTCAGTATGGCACTGTACCGCATGGGCGGCGCTGAAACTTGGAACCCTTCTGCCACACCATAATATAATAAAACCAATGATCTTTTTATAGTACAGGGCAGTTGGATTAATACAAACTATGGCTAAGCTGGATGTTTCGTAACCATGCAGGCAAATTTATTGCAACCGACATAGTTTGTTGTACCTTGGGTTCTGTTGTGGAAGGATTTCGAATAAAACCAAGGATATATAGGGTAGTATCTATAGCCTCCATTAATCAGAGAGACAATTGAGGATTAGAATTTTCACTGCTGATCACACAATAATTCCAAAGATATTAGAAGTTAAAAAAACAAAATCTTTAGATTCAAAGTACATGTCTTGCTGAATTTACAAGTATTTGATTGTTATTCAGCCTTTTATCCGGAACCTTAAAACGACCTGCTGGACATAGTCCATACCCTCAACTACTTTCAAATCAATCATGTATAACTGACTGGTCTTAATGCAAAATCCCTTTCTAAAGATATGCTTAAATTAATTGCGTGGAATGTATGATTAGAGAATTCTAATACATATTTTTTCAGAGATAATAAAATTGAGTGTAATATATATGCAAAATAAAAGAGTAAACAAAGTATGCCAAATATACAGTGGGCATCAAAAAACTCTCTCTTTTCATAAAGATGACTAACCCAGTCAATAAAATCAAGGCATTGAGCATTTTTTATATTGGTACATCCACCAGTTAAGATGTTATTTAGACAAACATTCAAATTTTTTTTTTGTTTTTCGATAATGTAAAGAAAGTAATATGCATTAAAACCGCCAGTCGGCGCTTAAAGATTAAAAGAAGGAACACACCTCGGGCAACACCCCATTCCCTAGCTGTGGCCAGGCGGAGAGTAGCCCGAACCTCCACCCTCAATGGGTTCCCCACCAATCAATAAATATTACTAAGTCGAAGAACCAATCTTTTAAAACAGTTTCGTCTCCACCATAGAAATTACAAAAGAATTCTTAAGATTTTTGGATTTGACCAGCTCTTTCTTTTGACAAGCGACTCTTTTGTTCCTTGCCTTCCAACCGGGTCCAAAAAGGAACACAAAGGGCGTTGCTCTCTAACTCCTTCCTCTTTTTTCCACAAAGCCTCCATCCCAGAAGCGTCGCCTTAACTTTGGCTGTGCCCGCACCACTGCACCCCAAAAAAGAGAGAAGCAACGCCCTCAAGTGTCCTTGCCCTTGGCGCCAGTGGAGTGAAGATGGATTATGATTCTTCGCTTCAAAGGTATCCTCATCTTCTGATGTGGTCCAAGGTAAAGCTTTCCCCACGTTGCTTCCCACCCAAAAAATTACCCTAGGACAAACATTTCAGCTTTGATACGATATCTTATCGTTTTCAAATGAGCCTGTCGGTTCTTGCCTTCCACAAGCTCCAATATTGCATAAGGAGGTGGCCTTCCAAACCTTCTTTCTTGTTTTCTACCAACAAAGAGCTACAGCTTTATATAGAGTATCTACTGTGGATATGAAAGCACCAAATACTCCCAATAAAGAACATCTCACAGAATCCTTGATTGCACAAATGAAGAACAGTGATCAAATATGATTCCCTTCGACTTACAAGAACTCTATTCACTACAACCAGTCAACCTCTTTGGAGTTATATCTATCATCAGACTTTTTCCCATGGCTTTCCAAAACACTTTTTGACTTCTTTCAATCAAGTCCTCGATATCTTCCTTTCCTCATCATATTATTGCAATCTTGATATATGGAAAAAAAAAAAAAAAAAAAAACTTAACACACCACTGATCTCTCTACTATAAAGCTAGAGAGTATGGATTTCTTTAGTGCACACCCATCCCCTGCCCCCCTTTTCTATCGGATCCCATAATCACACACCCAAGTGTCTTTGCGTCATCAGATAAAGGAAAGAAAACACAAGGCTCCTTCCCTTATCATTTTCTTTGCCAGACGCTAAACCTTTTCTTCCTTCCTATTTCCTGCTCATATGACTGTTTTCCAAAAAAAAAAAAAAAAAAGAAGAAAGGAAAAAAAAAAGGGGGAAAAAAAAAAAATCCCCTTCAAAATGAACCTCAACACTCCATTTACAAGAAGATTAATTAAGGAGATGAAGGAGGAATTCTCATGCCCAATACACCTTCCTTCTATTTCCATACTGCCAACGAATAGGCCAATTAACTAAATGCGGATTTTCTAAAAGATTCTAATATATATAATTTGGCAAGTAGAGTATCTCTAAATATTACAGCTGGTTAGTATGGCAGCACATATACCAATGAACTATCAATCTCAATCCAGGATTCGTGAGGTTCTCTTGATATCTAGTGATTAAATTAATACTATGCTCATTAATCAAAGTGAAGTGGATCTTAATGATTTATAATTAATTCTATGTTTAAAAGGAAAAGGATTTTGATGAAGAAACCAGAAAAAAAAGAAAAAGACAAAACATTATCAGTGGGTGGGAGATATGAAAATCATTTGCATTTTATGTGATAAATTGTCTATCATTGCTAGTCTATTAAATTTTCTTTTCTTCCTTTTGAAAGCACTATTTGACTAAATGAACAATTCCTTTGCAGATTTGAAAGATGACATTTCCATGCTTCTGTTTGCTTGGCTTGCTTAAAGGGAATGCACTGTTTTACATGTGTAAAGTGTCTTGTCCTGATGCTGTTGTGACTACATTATCTGATTACTTTACTAAGTATGCCAGCAATGATCTCTCTCTCTGTTTTCATGTAAAATGTGTATGATGTATGCAATTAGTTATCTTGTGTATTGCTGGATACTGTGGCTATGTTCAACAGCAGAAAAACGAGTCCATTTGATCAGCAAAGAGTTCTAGGAAACGAAAAGAAGCTTGGATAATTAAAACAGCTCTCAACCCCTAATTATTATAAGAGATTCCGCAGCCATTACCTACCTTGGAGGATAGAACGAGCCAGGATGAGGCCTTCGTCACGAAAACAAAAGGATTGGCGTCGCCTTCTCGATACTGTTGCATTTCCAGGATGGTTAGTTCTTCTTAGTCGTACTGCAGATTCAACGCAACACCACCACCATGTCAATTAAAATGAAGTTATTAAAAATAGTATAGTCCAACTTTTTAGGACAGATGTCTTATTCTATTCTCACCCCCCTTATGACCACCATATCCTAAAGACGAACGCTGCCATTCGCACAATTTCATTCATAAAAGAGCGCGGACCTTATCTCAATGAAATCCCATGTTCTCTCAAAAGACTCCCCATAAGCAAATATCCTGTCTTGCGCACTTTTGATACAAGTACCTTAGCGCCTATTGTTTTCAATTTCTCGTGGAAACATTTTTGATACTACTTCTGTTCACTCTTATAGTGTAATGTGCATGACATTTGATTAGAGGTACAGCTGTTCCGACACACTGTCTTTAATTCGTTCCTCACATTAAAAGTTACGTATATTATCTCTAAACAACATATATTACACAACAATTTTCCAGTGGCCAGAGGAAACGAATTCGGAACACTTAATACTTTACATATATATATTTATTTATCATATAGACTTATGAGAGGAATAAAAGCTATATAAAACTTTAGTACTTGCAGGAAATATTCAGCATTTCTGAAATTTAAATTCCAAGTTAACTACGAAAAATCTATTATTAGATCAAAGCAAAATACACACATCACAATTTTCAATTTTTATTTTAAATCAATTCAACTAATACTTAGATTCCTTCTGGCTATTTACATATTCATTTATTTGTTTTAGATTTGTTTACTCTAATGATTTTAGTATTATAATTTAAACCTCCTATATTAAGATTACCTCTTTAATTCACATTTAGTTTATTTTTTTCGAGATTTACTTGATCCAATTATTATTTAAACAATTCCTGCTTAAGTCATGTTCCCCATTTCATAAGATATTTTTTGATGAAAGTCCTCATCATCAATTTATTAATCATCATTATTTATCAATCAAATTTAATTTATATTTTTGTTATGAAATAATTTCTTCTATTACTCCGACCAAAAATTCATTGAATAAAGTTGCATAGCTCATTCTATTGTCAAAGAATTCTTCCTTTTCAATTGTATCAATAGTTTTCAAAATTTTTGTACTTAGTGCATCTTGCTACAAGCTATTTTTCAACATTGTCAACATTACTATTTTTCGCGAATATATTGCTTCAAATTTATATATCTTGTCTTATATTCTTTCCGACTCTCTACAATTTTCATCATATATTTTATGTATAATTAATCCTCAAAATATGCTTAATTATATTTATACTTCTATGTCACATACTACTCAATTTTCGTGATCTATATTCTGTTTATCATCATTCTAATAAGTACTCCTCTACCCAGACATAATCTTTTATTCTCATAAAATATAAATAAAATACACGACCCGATTTCTTCACATAAAATGAAAGGTTAGAGAATATCCATTGACTTTGCCTCGAAATAATTGTTGATTTTTCCACTCCGATTTTTACTTTACTTATCCCAATATTGTCTACTTTAAATATTTATAGTATTAGTTTTTCCTTTAAAACTTATGTTTTTCGGTATTAACTTTCTTTGTGAAGTTGTCAGTGCTTTGTTTTATATTCTAACTCAGTTTCAAATTAAATTCTCAGTTTTAAAGTATTTATGTAGTTTAAGAAGGATTTATGAGACATGTCTGCCAAAACTTTTCTCTATAACAAATTTGTGTTTGAAGTTCTCTTCAAGATTTTGGTTCTCTAAATATTCGAATTATCCAGTTCAACTCTTATTCTGCTCCTTATATTTTAAGCTCACTTTATATTTTAAGTGGCAACTTGTTATATCAGTGTTATAATCGTTTAACAATTCATTTCTTTGTGCAATAGGGATAGAATCTTCAGTTCTATCTGTTATAGTTTTATGGTAAGAAGAGTCCTATGGATCAAGCTATTAAGGGAACTAAATCAAAGCGAGAACCAAAATAAAAAGAATATCCCAAGATGTACACAATCCCTCTCGCATCAAAATTTACTCTCAATTCCTAGACTCCAATTTTCGATATGAGTTATCATAGACTCCATCCATTTTATCCTCAAAGACTCTCAAAATATATAACAATCCAATAACTTGTTAAGGTTTTTCATTCAAGTGAATTGATTTCACCATCTTCAAAGGCTCGTTTAATCAGGTGTGCGCTATCACCTCTATCACACTCGCATAATACCCACAAAACGCAAAATTTAAGTGCTGCTCTGTTCCTACTTATCAGAGTTAATTATACAAATAACCTTCCAATTGTTTGATGAATACGTGTTCTCCATGTTGTTCCATTAAGAACCTTACATATAATAGAGTCTTCTAGATGGAAAATCGACATTGTTACATTACTTCGAAAAAGGATTGAATTACGTATAGCAAGAAATAGAATCAGAGACCTCATGTTAAACTCGCGTTAGGAATAACCAGAGCCACTTACATAAAATAAATAAGGATCCATATATGTTAATATGCACATTTGACTCTCCAACTGATGTGAGCCATGAGAAGTGAACATTGAATCATAATAATATTAATGATAATCTCACGTACTCATTCCTACAATATGGGTCAGGTAATATCTTAAAAGTCATCCCCTTGTCTTTACATGATTATGATGATTTCCATGCTCAAGTTGCATTGTTTATGCTTTACAGACATAATCTTCATCTTTTTAGATTCTATGTAAATATATGTTATAGCAAATCTGTATTAAACTCTCAATGCTACGTTTTTCAATCACTTCATGCGTTGAGAGTAGTAGGGAGGCATATATTATCTTAATGGTCTCTCCCATCTAGTCATTCCAAGTTATGTATAGCGTCTGTTTTTATCCTCGAGTGAGTGATTCATTTTTTCCGAGGATTAGGAGTTAAGGGACTTGGCACGTTCAGGTGGATTCATGCTCAGTATTCTTTATCAATATGGTGCGAAGTTGTCGATGTGATCCCTGCGTTCACTAGTAATTAAGATATAGCTAAGAGATTCGTGTCTTTTTTCATGAGTTGGAGTTCGCGGTCTTTTAAAGTACCTGTTGAGTGCAGGGCGTCTTTACATACCTTGCCAATAAGTGAACACTGACCCTGAACCTGATCCGGGTTTTCTTCAACAGTAGACCCTTTAATGCGGGATGATTGGCGAAAAGGTCACTCATACATAACTAGTATGGTTTTATTTAAGAGGTGTTTGTGTCCCTAACTCACATAAAGTCCAAGTTATGGTCGATTATTGATCATGTTCTTCAGATTT